>OMKZ01026866.1:7753-24868 GCA_900302535.1 Neoniphon sammara
AAAAAAAAAAAAAAAAAAAAAAAAAAAAATTATCCTTCAAGCCAGAAATGTCCAGATAAACAGGTTTTTCTGATTACCTTAATCTGATTTAGGTCATAGATGGTCAGAGCAAGGAATAAACTACTGGGATTAAGACGTGGAGTATTCCAATTTTAGTTATTTAAGGGCATTCTAACCATGTATAGACCTTAATTGTACCACGACTTTCTGTTGTGGGTTTTATGGCAGTTTGCGACACAAACAGCAATCCGACTGCTTGACAACGCATGATCCTGCTGAATCTGTTGTAGAAAGAACAGTTTGAAGCACAATGTTAAACAAGATTTGCAAGATAGTAGGTAAACCAAGCAGCAACATAACAGAAAGGTTGAATACTGGAGGGAAGCTGGAACTAGAGGTTTTCATGGGTCCAAAAATGCATGCCTGAACACAAAAAGACCCATAAATGTACTACCCGAACTGAACCAGACCCACGAGAAATATCGGGCCCAAATCTGTACTGGACCCGTCTATTATTTGAAAGTAGGTCCTGGACCCATGCAGAACCGAGAAATGTCGGACCTGAACGGCAATAGAACGGAACCCGACCCAGACCCGATTAACCATATAAAATGAACCCATACAGGTCCCGGGTCGGGTCTTAGGTCCTAGGGTTCGGGTGGATGCCTGAAAACCTCAAGCTGGGACTAGAGGTCTAGTGACACAGCACTTGGACATCATGATGGGAGGTTAACAGTACACACACACACCAAATGCAGCAACGTGTGTTGGTTGGGCCCATTCTGTCCATTCTGGTCTATGGAGAGTTGGGGATATGACCGTGCATTGCATGTTGGATCCCTCAGTAAGTGGAAGGATAATTTTCTGGGTCTCTATTTTACTTGAGTGCAATTCCAATGCACCATGCTTGGCTGGTCCAGGGTGCTGAAATTAGAAAGCAAAAATTTCCTAATCGTTCCCACCACAGAGTTCAAGTGGTTGTGAGACCAGAACAAAATGGAGGCCCCACTGAAATTAGTGTTAGTTCACTGTTTTCAGTGAAATGAACGTTGAAAGCAGCTTTGTTGCTACCTAACTACTGCAGAGCCCTGAGTCCCTCCCTGAGCCCAACAGGGCCTGAGGCTAATGACAAATTAGGGCCAGGCTAAGGGCTAAATTTGAATATTCCTAATTTGAATGTTCAGACTGGGAATTAAATTGGATATATGCTCAAACAAACAAACCTGCAACTTCTTTTTTTTATGACCTTTAAAATGCATTTCAGGTTTTACTTAGGAATTTGTTTTTGAACCTTGGTTTGAGAAAAGTCATTGGAGGGAATAGGGAGACAACTGAAATTGAATTTGTCAGCATTCAAAATGCAGCCACAGAAGCAACTCGTGGTGAGTAACTTTCTGTGGATTTATATCACAAAAAGCAACGTACAGGCCAACGTTTTAACAAACTTCCATGTTCCTTTAAGTGATAGCTGTGTGTGGAAACTTCATAAAGGGAGTCAGGTGGCGTAACATAAAACTTCAAATTTTATGTACTGTAACTCATCACTTGGACATACAGGTAAGTATTGAAATAAATGTGGAGCATGGATGCAAGTAATTATAGTATATGTTTCACTTGCTCAGTATTCTTAGAGGAATCATAACATGCCCTCAGAAGCATTTAATCACTTTTTCTTAAGAGTAAATATATTGCTTGAAAAAGACTTTTTATTTCTTTTTTTCATTATTTATCTATCCAGTATTTAGGAATTTGTTTGCTATAAGGGACATTTGAATTGTTTCTTAATTTTTACATTAGATGAGATCAAAATATAACAGTAAATATACTTAAAATATCTGAATATTGTGTTTGATCCTTATCATGATGAACTTATGTACTTGAAATTTGTCTAATAAGAACAGATGAGTATTGCAATCAAGAAACACCACCAAACAAGATCACTTTCTTTGTTATTCACTCCCAGAATGATTCATGTGACAACCTGATGTGCTTTTGTCCTTATGAGCAGAGCACGCTAACAGCCTCAATTTTCTACAAGTTTGAACCCTGATCTGTCAGAAAATAATAGGGAATTCAGTACATTTGGTGCTGTTCAGTCACCAGCTCACTGCTCCACCCTCGTGTCAGCACTATTGATCAAACCAGTATGTCTCCATACCTTGAGGCCACCTTTCCGCACCTGGAAATGTACTGTAATTGCAGTCAGTCTAATGCTACCTAATAATTAATAGCAGCAAAACACACAAGACAAATGGTATTTCATACTAGAAAAGAGTACAGTGCAGTTGAAACTTTATGTTCATACAGTAAAGTGAAAATTTGCCTTTGGCTTTACCGTGGTGGAGTTAAAAAGAGACAAGATCCGATAGATTCAGGATCAAATGCCATGGCAAAACAAAGCCTCCACTTCGGATTCCTGTTCATATACACAAAGAAAATGTAATTCCTTATGGAGAACTGGTAGATTTGCATTAAGAATTCAACAAAGCAACAGCATGTGGGATAAAAGACCTCCTGAACACATGCAAGAACCACATATATCATCTTTTGCAATCATTTTACTCACCATATTCAAAATCACTTGTAATTTACTCCTCTTCTTGGTCCCAAGGTTGCCACATGAGTTCAGATGTTACTGTACTTTCACAATACTTTCAATGAGGCTTTGGTACACCAACTCTAAAGTGTCCTTGCCTACAGCAGAAGTACTGTGTATTTACCATGACATCCTTGTTATCTAGAGAAGTACGTTGTTCTTTTAAAATCTGGTCATTGATTTTTTTACACAGGTTGGCACTGGTTACTTCTGCTACTAATAACAAATTTCTTAGTTTTCCTGGAATTTATGTCCACATCACTGCCTTAACATCAGCTAATCAAATCCTCAAGAGACACTTTCTTGTCTGCATTAACCTCCTGTAGTAGCCAAATGCAATTCATGTTATCAGCACATTTGTGTAAGAAAGTTCAGTCTGGCACCTCATTCAGTTCCCTCACAGAGCTAACCACATCCTTGTTTACTTTACTGATATGCATAATCAATATCACCACATGTACAGTTAAACTGGCAGCTCACTGAAAAATGAAGCAGCCTCATCTCACATGTCCCATCACTGTACACAGTTCTCATATAAATTTATTTTCCACTGGAGTTATTAAGAGCTGGAGTGTGAATTTGTCTTGATGTTATTTTGAAAGATGCAGCTCTTGTTATGTTAATTATAGATGAAAAAAGCCTTTATGAAAGATCCTGCTGAGGGAAAATATTTTCAAACCAGTAATTTTTTTTCTTGCATCCTGATGGTGTTTCACATCAAAACAACAATAAAATAGACACATTACAAACTTACACCCAGTGAACCAAGGCTAAAGATGACAGTTGACTGTGTCATGGCATGCTAAATTTGGAAACAGATGTAACCTCTCAGACTATTTTTTGGAACATTATTGAGTGGATCTACCAGCTTTCCCCAGGTATCTTTTTCCTGCCTTGCTGTAATAAATATTCAGACGTTATCTGGGCATAGCCGGCTCTCTGGCTCCTTCTGGGCCTGCACGATGGCACCAGCTGCAGTTGCGAGGACATTTGCGATGTGACTGCAAAGCGTCTATACAGGGTTTACAGGCAGCAGCTCGCACACGCTCTGTGCACAAGGCAAAGTGCTGTTGGAGTTATGGGATAATTCAGTGATTGTATGAGAGCATTTTATGACTCCTATCACGAGGGTTCCCTGCAGAGGGAGTAGAGTCTGACAGCTCTGTATAGTAACATCAGGAAGCCTCACAGGGTTGAGGCGGCTCTCAGGCCCTGACAGCAAGATGCATGGCCGGGCCAATCTGTGTTTTTGTGAGTGCTGTGCCAAAAGTGTTAGGGAGCTGATTAACTGACTCCTGTAACTCCTCGCTGGTGGCACACGGATGACAAATAACTTCCTGGGAAGGCTTGGCAGCGCTTGGCCTTATGTTTCGGCAGGGTCACCTTGCTACAGTACACTCCCAGATTGTGATCACAACAGATTTGTTGTTTGCAAAGCTGTACATACTGATCATCTTGCCTTGGTGTTCAAATTTTAAGATAAATATGAATCGTGTCATTTGGGTTTTCACTTGAATTATTACCTGTGCTAAAGGAATAGGAAACAAAAATGTTATTTCTTGCTGAAATATTTTTATTGTCATCACTGGGTGTAGAAAACATGAAACACTGAGAATGTGAAGTGCTTTCTATCAGCTGATTTTTCCAAACCAGCAGTTTTGCTGGTGATTAAAAGCTTTCACGCGTCCAATCAGAACACAGCTCAGTTTTTATTCCTCCCCTCCTTTTTATTCCACCGTTTGATTGACAGGTGTTCTCCACTCAGCTCATCAAATGGTAGTGAGGAACAGGAACTAGCTCAGCAGCACAGCGGCTGATTTCGTGCTGTTCCTTGACAGAAATCCGCCACTTTACCCAGGATTATTTTACCAATCTCACGTTCTATCAGAAGAGGCGAGGGCTAGCAGAGCGCTTTAGTCTGATAGATGGAGCTGTGCCTCTTTAGCTAAAACTGTTCTACTACCAGCCTCCAAAGTTCAACTTTTTAGATCTCTACAGTAATATTAGCTAGCAAAACATTAGTTAACACTGTTGCAGCACTTTAAGAGCTATAGCTCTTTCAGTTTCAACAAGCAGGATATTTTCACTTCGCTGGACAGTTGGTTGGTTTTACCAGGATCCAGACAATATTTTTATCTTACAAGGGGAATCAAACTCATTTCATTACAGTTCGTGACTTTTAGGAACCCTCAAATCTTGGTGGATGAAGGAGATAGAACTCAAGAATAAGACTAAGTTTAAAAAAAAAAGTTTACTATCTCTTTAAATCAATATCTAAGGTTGAATCATAAAAGTGGTCCATTTGTAGCAGCCTCTTATGAAGCTGTTTGTATTTTATGCTGCTTGCTGGACAAAATTAACCTGAATCCATCAGCCTGTTTTTATACTGCAGAGGTGAAATCTGAAAAGTTGCACGGTCAACAAAGAGCAACCTTCATTCACTCTGGTGCTTTGTGCAACAATTTGCAAGCATATCTGCAGCAAGTTCTCTATTTTCTGTATTCCCTACCTTTCTTATTGTAATACCTCCAGGGTCAGCACTGTCCTGGCCTAGAAGGTGTGCAGCATAATTAACTCCAATCCTGCACTTTTGCTCTGGAGAAACAGCCATTACTATTCAAAACAAAGATACCGTCGGCGTACACAATTCAAAAGGGAATTAAGCTAGTTTTCCTGCTTCTGGTGACCCCATAGAGATTACTGTGACACTGTAGTGGCGAGATATGTACAGCATGCTGCTAACAGCTGCATTTCCAATGAGATTAGCTCACCATGCTCCAGTGAGCAGGCCTGAACAGATGGATGCTGTTCTCTCTGGGTGGCCTTCACAGGACAACAGTAAACAATTAGGCAGGATTCAGTACAAGTCAGTGTTTGTTTCTCCCTCAACATGCAAGGGAAATTAACTCTGGCTTAGGCATGTTGAGATAAACTCAGGTGTTATTAGTGTCAAAAATGGAAAGTTTTAGAATGTGTTTCAGTGTGCATCTGCTTTACTGGATAGTAGCCAGGACAGATGGGGGTGGGCTTGACAAGTGACAAAGGTTGAGATCCAGCAGGATGTTTTTTATTTAGTGTGTGTGTGTGTGTGGCTATTAGCAGTAGAATCAGAGACATTACTTCAAGTTTTCCCAAAACACTTTTTTCTTTAAAGGAATACTCCAAAGCTTTGGACAAAATAACCTTTTCCTGACTTACCCAGATGGAGACAAGATGTTCGATACTATTTTCACCTCTGTACGTCCACTGGTTCGGTTCCTGTGGGTAGCATTTTGTGTTAGCTTAGCATAAAGACTTAAAGTCTACAGGAGTCATTAGCCTAGCTCCGTCAAAGTGAGAAAATAAACCTTACAACCAACCATGTAACTTCTCCTATAATGACTCTTGTTTTTTAAAAAAAATTCCATGACATGTATTTCAATTACAAATGATACATTGTGTCACGTTTACTAAGGCAGGTGGACCCAAACACAAGAGCCAGCAGAACTGAAGAACTATAACTATTAAATCCAAAAAATAAAGAAACACACAGAAAACACAAGGAGCAAGGCACAAGGAACACTACAAACACTGATGGCAACTCTGGGAAGCATAGATAAATGAACTGATAAAGAACTGAAAACTGACAGGTATATATATACACACAGAACTAATCACAAGAACAAGACACACCTGGAGTCAGGAGGCACTAGGAAAAGGAGGGAAACACTAGGATTGGTTAACAGGGACAACGAGGGTTGTGGCAGGCAAGAACACAAGGACCGGGCTGACAAGACTGATACAAGACAGGTGTGCAGGGGAACACAGGCTGGGAAGGGCTACAGGGAAACAGGAGGGCGAAACAGAGCAAGACAGAAAACCAAAACACAAGGGGTCAAGAATACAAGAGTCCAAAACAAACCAAAACCCCAAAATACAGAAAGTCCATAAACATAACAGTAACACAAGAGTCAATATACCAGACATCAAAAACACAAAGTTCATAACTTTAAGTCCATAATCCAAGCACAGGGAGCCAAAACACAAAAAGTCCATAAACACGAGTCCAAAAAGAACAGAACCACGACACATTGTGTAAATAAGACAGCTTATCTTTTCACTTTAATGGAGCTAGGCTAATGACTCCTGTAGACTTCAAGTCTTTATGCTAAGATAACACAAAATGCCACCCATAGGAACTGAACCAATGGATGTACAGAGGTGAAAATGGTATTGAAGATCTTGTCTCCGTCTGGGGAAGTCGGAAAAGGGGTCATTTGCCCAAAATGTTGGGCATGTCCTTTAAACACAAGGGTTTTACATGGATTACCAATTTAAATGTAACATACACTCTGTCTTTACATCAACAGCTCAATCTACTGAGTAGGGAAACTGAATAAAAGGTTTTCCATCCAATAAACATTATCAAAGCCAGTAGTGGCACAACAGTGACCCGACAAGGTGTACCGTGCTGCAGTTTGAAATTGCTCCTTTAAATTGCATCTCATTCACTCGGTTCTGGTTTGACCTGTATCTGCTTTTAATCTTAATGTTATAGAAGGATCTATAGCTCACAGGCCAAGAGTAATTTAAGATTGCACAGAAATCAAAGAAATCCAATGGCTTTTCTATCATCTTGTCATGATCACACAGTCTGCCTCAGCCTACCAGTCCCAGAGCGCGTCCTGTTGGACATGTTGAGAGGATCTTCTTGACATCAGGGACATCACAGGGGTTCATGTAAGCTTAGAAATAAACTGGTGCTCGGGTGATTGAACTGGGATGAGATCGGGTTGCAAATGCAGCCAAGAATCACCAAAAACCAGGTGGTCAGACTCACATTTGGCCACATTATTAACAACAAATTGTAAATGCAGTGCTTGTCCCAGACCACATTTATGAGCTGCATAAAAAGGAAAAGAACTTGGATTCAACCAGGAAGTGCAGACAATTCAAACGGTAGATTGGATAGTATCATTCTAGTTGAGATGGATTGCCATTATACTGAGGGACAGAGAACAAGTGAGACGAGGTGTTTACTGTCAATAGGTATTGTCAATTTTAAAGGATATAAATATTGCCTGAGGAAGTGATTTGTGTCACACTGCATTTTGGCAAGATTTCGATGTGTGTACTACAAATGCCGTTTTAGATACATGTGTGTTAGCTGCAGGATAGTAATGTTATTAAGATGACTGCCACTGTGGAGATCAAGAAACAGACTGATTATACTTGATTTCTTCGAGTTTGTTTTCACTGCTTTTGATCAGTAGTGCATGCAGCTAAGGGGCTGAATCTCCATTTCGTTTTTGTGGTCAGTGCATGCTATGTTGATCTCATGCTCACTCCACACTGGAGGAGATGCCCTCATTACCCTGTCTGCGGGAATCTCCTGCACCAAAACAATTGCGTTCCCCTCATAATCACTCCAGAGACTTGTCACTAAAGTGATCCAGTTTCTTCAGCAGTGAATGTGGTCCTTTGCTCCTGCTCGACTGCACATTCCCACATTTTCTACTGCAGATAAAGTCAGATTTTGAAAACCCTATTTTCCACAGTGCTTTCTGCCAAATGCTGTACTTGTCTTTATTTATAATTGTTTTGATCGCCATCTTGCTGTTCTTATCACTGTATACTGTATGTTATTAACACATAGTGTATAGTATATAATGCTTCTTTAAGCTGCTGCTGTCTTTTTTGCGATAAGCTCTTAAATTTAGCACTGTGGTTGCAGTTTCAGCTCTATAAGGCATGTATTTAGTCTGGGACAGTGCAAGCCTTTGATTGGATCTTTCTTGGGTAATTTGGCCTCCAGCCAAAATAATTGCTGCCTTTCACGTAGTGTTTCCCAACATAAGGCTGACAAGTGTTTTGGGGTCCTGTGATACACTGCGCTTTTGTGTGTGTAACACCATTGCATAATACTTTATTTTGCATTTCCCAATAATTTCCTAGAAGAGACTAAATATGTAACTGTTAATTTCTTAAGAAGTTTCCAGGACAGAGGCATAAAATTATGTCTGCTAACTATAGGGAATATGGAGGGAGAGTTCAGTGGCAGAGTTGATGAATACATGGCAATTCCTTTAGTAGTTTCTGAGAAAACCCATGAAATTATGTAGCAGTTATACAGAAAATAGAAGAGGTCATTTTGGTGGAGCTGATAAGAAACTATGAATTTATAAAAGAGTTTTCTGGAAAATAACTGCAGAATTATAAATTGAGTTTTGTAAAACTAGAGGCAGAGGTTGATTTTGTAACCCAAATAATTGCTCAGTTATAAGGAAAATAGAAGAAAAAGTTTTTGAGGTATCTGATGGATTATTTACTTATCTGTCTTTTATAACAAAAGATAAACAGACTGACACGCTGACTGCTGGTCAAAACACCCTGTAGGCTTTGCTAGAGTGCAGGCAAACTGATAAGAATTTTGTTGTGGGCTTACAAAAGAGAGAATGGAATTCAGCGTCAGTTTTTCTAATGATTTCAGTGTAGCGAATTGTGCTGCTAACCATACTAGAATAACATTACATCTGATTCTTGTCACGTCTAAAGCCATGCGTGAACAGCCTGAGCGATCAGATATGATGAGAAACATTGGATTTGGTGTCTCGGCCAGTTAGCGTAAATCCAGCCAATATTAACAGTATGTGAGCGTACTTCGAAATCGCCGTTGGACCTGAGTCGGGTGTTTACAGTGTACAGCTAATGAGGGCTGTGAAGTCTGTGTGAAGTTGTGGATCATAATCGCACAGTTTGAACCAAACACCTTATTCTGGTGGCGCAGGAAGATAATGCATTAAAACAAACATTTTGACAGACTGTCTGTGCTTTGTAGGGACTGATCTCCCTGCTCTACAATATGTTGAATATTGCAGATCAGACTTTCAGAAAGCTCCCATTAGAAGGACTTCACAGGGAATGCGTTCTGTACTGCGTATCTAACATGTTTTTCTCACTTTCCCCACATTATAATTCTGAAATACTGTATTTCCCCAAGATTTGGATACTGTACATGGCAAAATGTCACAAGGGAGATCGTTACGTATGCAAGTAAACTGGAATGGCATGACAAGTGGCTGAATGCTGTTTTCCCAATATGTTTCAGAGTAATGAAATTTTCATGTTACATGTGAAAGGTCAGCCTATTTCTGGATCTTGCTCTAAAGGCTATCACCAAACAGGAAGAGCAGCTGTCAAGATCCTTATTAACTTCATACAGATTTCTTTTATAATTTATTGACACAATTCTGCTGTGCATCAGAAACAATTCACAAGTCTAGTTTTATGCTTGCCAATAATTTAAAGGTCAGTATCAGTCATTTTAAATATTAATGTTATTCCCATGGTTCAGCACAGTTCAGTCGATATTTGTGAACATCAGAAACCAGAGAGCTAAAGTTTGAATCCTGTACGATGACATTAAGATGTATAATCTAGAACTGGAGGTCTGTATGAAATAAAGATGGTAAATGTGACTGTGAGAGCACCAAGTGGGATTGATAAGAACAAAAAAAAAAAAAAAAAATTACAAGGATGAAGTTGTAGTTTTATGATAATAAAGTTGGAATTTTACAAGAAAAAACTCTATTACTATTATTTTCAAGCATAAAGTCGTAATTTTTCAGAAAAAAATCAGCAGAATTAGCACATGCGCTTAAAAGTGCGCTAAAATGTAGCATACTCTTAAACAATGACTGCTTGCATTTTACTATAGGGATTCATTATCTGCTGTCTTGTGATCTTTGCCCGAAGTACAGAAGAATGTCAGATGCAACAATTATCTGAATGCTTTGAATGTATAGTTCAGCAGTGGATACCCAGGATTAGACATAAAGTGCTACAATTTCCCACAGCATTTCTTCGTGTGGTCAGAATTCAATCACATTGTGCTGAGAGTCTGAGATGCTTACATGCCATCTGTCAGTGGAAGTACCTTGAGAAATGCTCTAATATGTCTAATATTAGCTGCTTTTCCCAGCGTACATCCCCTCAGTAGCTGCACCCTGTGGGAAACCATCTGGCGGCTTGTTTCAGGATTGTACTACAGGAGAGGTGGTACCATAGTCGAGCATATAGTGTTCATGCACAAGAAACATGTCTTTTTGAAATATTCATTTAAGACAGTGAAAGGGACTCTACTAGAGAAATCATGTGCAAATGTTTTTTGTTTTGTTTTGTTTTTTTCTTTTCTTTTTTACAAATCTGGAAAGTCCATGCCGGTGGTGGTGGCAGTAAACTAACGCTGACTGATGCAAAATTAACGACACACAACGCCAGACGCAGCAGGACAGAGATAACACTGAACAGCAGGTGATTTCTGCTTAATTCAACGAGGGGAGAAAGGCAGATTATGTCCCTTTTGGCCTTCTGTTCCAAACTGCAATGTAGCAAGCACCTGAGAAATCAGGAGAAACCTGTTGCTGAAGGCGCCTTCCTGCCTTGTAAGCACAGAGCTGCCAAGAGGCTGGTGAACTTCAGGGCTTTTATAGAGGACATCAGATTTGCCGACAGGAAGAAGCGCCTTATCCTGGGACTGATTGGACACTCAATCTCCACTGGATACTGTGCTGCCTGTCACATTTTAATGACCAAGTAGCATGCCCTGTGTGGAATTCTAATTTTCAGCGCTGAATGGCGGTAAATAAATTCAAGCAGTGAAAGCTCATTTTACATGACATTGTTGCCAGTTTGTGAAAATAATGTGGCCTGTGAGGGCTTTAACTGTTAGGCTGGAGTTAATTAAATCAGAAGCCGTTATTAAACCCAAAATCATCGCACTCACGTGAACCTCCTGAATCAAAAGTTATATGAATAAGTAAGGAGAGGCATAGGAAAGAACACAGGGCCATTTGCCCTAAATCTTTCCTCCAAGAAAACAAACAAACGAAAAAAAAACCCCTAATATTGCAGTCTAGTGACACTAAGCACTCTCAAACTGAACGCTCATCATGTTAGTTTTTCCACAATAATTACCCTACACAATGTTTTGACTCGATTCTCATATTATTCTCATATTATTCTCATATTATGTGGGATGTAAAATTACATTTATTATATTTATCTTGCGTTTGACTCTATTCTCATATTATGTGGGATGTAAAATGACATTTATTACATTTATCTTGTTTAAAGTTAAATTTTGAGGGTATTTGTACACAGCCCCCCAAAATTACAATATCAAATGTATGCAAAGCGAATAATATAATATTCAATAAAGTAATAACTTTTCTTATGCAGTCAAAAGCTTTGGGTAATGACCTCTACAAATCTGTAAAAATGATTAAACTATGAAAGACTGTTTCCTCTTATTGATTTCCTTGAAGAAGATACATTTTCTATGTCAGATGCTACCACTGTAGTCAACCTTTCATGCCTTGAGTATGAACAGAAAATGTCAAATATGTCACTGACCAAATTGGGTAGCTTGCTGTAATACTATAGCAGGAATTAGATCCGAATCCATACAATCTGGGCTTTTCTGAGTAAGTGAACCACTTGACCGGGGTGAAACTGTCAAATAAAATCTTTATTTTAGCAGACAATAATGTCACTTCAGTCTTTTCAGGAGAGAAAACAATTGAACTGAATTTAACTGAATAAAGAATTTAATTTTTTTTTCCTGGTATGCATGTTTATAGTTTTAATTTAATACATACACCAAAATTTTGATGCAATGGGTTTGTTTGATGTTTTAGAGAATGTGAATAGTGTTTCAGATTACATATCACATTCAGTCTATTAATACACCATTAACTGGGTTTCTTCTGCCTCTGCGAAACCCCTTTCCTCAGACCCATTGCACTATTTGTTTGATCTATTTTATTGAGAATACACAATTTCTATGCATTGCCTTTACTCCAACAATGTGTGTTCCAATGGGCCAAATTAGCATGTGGGAACCTTTTTTTAATGCATCAACTTCGGGGACATAAACTGGTCCCAGAGCAGATTGTGGTGCCTAGAGCACAGCCAGCCAGACTATTTGAATATAGCAATGCTGTGCAGCAGCAATGCATGCCAAGAGGTTCATTCCTGTGGAAGCGGCAGTCAGTTTTAATCACTGCTTCATTTTCTTGTGCATTAACTGTGAGACTTCTATTTGACTTTATGTATATAGAAAATTAAGGTTCTGACCTCCGATATTCCAGAGTAGTGGTTTATAGTAACAATAACTGGATTTCTTCCCAGTTATCAGCTGCTCTCCTTTGGGAAGTAAATGTAAGTAAATGTAGCAGATTATAAGACAGATGTGTCACTATTAAACCTCAGCATGTCATTGTCAAATTAATCGTAATATGTTGGCACACTAATGTAAACACATGGCTCTCCAAATGAGCCTTTATCTCACTCCAGTGGTATTTGTTGTTTTTAGTGCTAGTGTTTCTCAAGATCAAGACTCTATTTCCCATCCTGCCCCTTATCAACTCCTGTCCTAAATGAAGAGGCTTCACCAAATCCAACATTAAAAAAACAACATAATTTATTTATTTTTTTTATTTTATTTTATACCAAATTCTTCTTCTAAAATCTATTGGGGGGCATATTGCATGTGGCTGAAAATGTTGCACTATTTGATATTATGGGATATTGGCCCAAGCCTAGAACATAAGCCATAAAATACTGTGTTCAGCTTGTAGCCATGTGACAAAAGATGCTTTTGTGTATATGTGTGTGTGTGTGTGTTTAAATATTTAGGGTACTGATGAGAACGATCATATATAGAGGAAAGAACATAAGGTTATGAATAATGAATGAATAATGTGTAGAGAAAAGTACTTGAATGAAGTGTTTGTCCCTTAGTGTGTATGGAATTTGTGACTGTGTGTTGAGTAGTAGGTTGAGAGGGTAGTGTTGATGTGATGCTCAGTGTTACGTGCTCTTTTGATGTGTGCAGCGCCTCTTTCTGCACTAAAAGGACACCAAACTAACATTGTTTGTCTCTCAAAGGTAGAATATTAACATAATTATAAGAGCACTTGCCTTACAGTGTTTGTCCACAACCATTTATTTATTTATTTATTTTGCACTGGAATAATGTCCTGTACTATGTTCTTTATACCTGTATCCAGTCTTTTGCATCTGCTCTTCTCCCCACGCCCGGCATCATTATGGCCTGTGCGAATGACTGCACACTGAAAAGTTGCGGAAATTAATTGTGTGCGTGAATAGCGAAATTCACTACCATTTATGGAAATGTCATCACAGTAATGTGCAGGAATTTTTGTGCAGACACCGGAAAAGGCTGTCAGTCCTCTTGGTGACAGTCTCATTGTGGAAACTTGGGGCAGTGATGGATTTTGACACTGGAGTCGAGCATTTTGAATATGAACATGATTGGCCCACTGCAGCACCACCACCAGGCCATCAGGGACCTGAGCTTCACACTCAATATCTCAGACACTGCTGGGTCAAATCTGATGAACCTTTGGAGGATGATTAGTCTCTCAAGCCAGACTATCTCTTCCATAATCTTTGAATGTTCCATAGATAAGTCTGTAATTCAGCCCATTAAAATTTGAGGAGAGGAAGCTGTCATCTTCCACTGGAAAAACTTTTTGTACTGGAAGAATATTTGACCAGTCACGACACAGTGTGCACGAAAATGTATTCCTCGGAAACAACCAAGACAGCTAGGTAGCATGGATGATTTGCCGTCCAAAATTGGTGAAAGAAGACACCGAAAGATGTAGAAGATGTCTCTGTGGCAAGGAGGAACCTCGCTTGTCACGGAATGAATTTTACAAAGTTCTCAAAGAGTTGAATGAAAAATATCTTTTTGAATTTGCATTTCTGCTCAGCAGCTAGCTAGCTAGGCTTCAACTAATTTGGCTTCCAGTAGGAGTTATTTACGTGTCTACACAGGGGATACAGAAGCGAGGAAAAGACCGGCTTATTTTGCTACTCATTTTCAGCACTTCCTAAGTACAGACTGTTAGGATTAAGAATTTGGAAATTGCGGAAGCCAACACATCTGGGTTGATAGACTAGGGAATGATGTGTTTTTACATTGATATCCGGTATCCACAAAATGAAACTGATCAGCCCATCACGGTGCCACCAACAGGCTTGGCCTACCAACCACAGGAAAAAAATAAAAAAAATGCCATGGCTACTGTTTGTTTACTGTAATTTGACAAATGCTCCATACATTACTGACACGAAGCACCTTTAAAAATCCATTCTCCTCTCCACTGAAGAAACGCTGCTCCAAATGAAAAACTCAGGTTATTAAGAAGAAGAGGAACTGCCAGCTCTGACTGTGAATATAATGCGTGTGATCCCCAAGCTGCCTGGTAAGCATTTCCAGATGAGCGCTAAGAGGCAGTCAATACAGAGGACAGTGGCCTCCAAATGGTTTGTTTTCCAGTGAAATCCAGCCTGGTGATACCGTACCCACTGGAGAGCAGCTCGCCTTCTTACTGGTCCTCCAGAGTCTGCAAGGGGATATCTTATCTATGAGCCATTAGGACCCTGTCCAACAGAACACGGCTATGCATTCAAGTAATTAAAAATTAACCAGCTCAGTCTCTCGGTTTGTGCTGTCTACTCTAGAATGGGGAGGGATGAAAAGGTTCCCTCTGTGCACTGAGATAGAGAGGAAGTTGACATTAGTAAGTCAAAATTCAGAGAAATCACTACTGAAAAGGAAGGGAATAATGAAGGCATGGAGCTAATTCTGATTATAGAAAAATCTAGGGGGACAGCCAGCTTCAAATTTGTTACAGGGAGAGGACACAGAAATGTACCGTGAAATATGAAAAATAATGGCTGCCAAAGTTTGTTAATAACGGAGTGACAAGCCGAGATGAAAAGTGGAGAAAAAGTCTCATATGACAAGTTTATATGAAAAGGCAACTTCTAAATGAGTTTTGTTCGCACAGTGCCAGTCTGTGCTGCCAGGCACCATGCAGCAGTCAGTATCCGGCCACATGTCAGCCCTCGTTAACCCTGCGTTTGATGTCTTCAAATTAGCACCTAAAAAGTCACTGTGGGAGAAATGCTCCACGCACAAACACTGCACATTGCAGCTGAGCACTGCGCTGACTTTTGTCCCCCTGTCAGAAGATGATGCCCCATTGTTTTTTTCCCGGTCCGCTTACTCATTGATTGCTGCAAGGTTGAGTGTCACCTCATGTTAAGGGAAAGTCAGTCCTGTTGTGAAACACGCTGTTGAATCATTATTGACTCACTTGTCTTGCTGGGAGTTTCGGCAGCCAAGAGTTTTAATAATTTTTCCCACTGTATGTGAACAATCACTGTGTTGAATTGGGATTTAACAGCTGCCAGGAAATTCTCTCTATATTGTAATTCTTAAGAATGCAATTTGGTGTCAACTGTAAATCATTTGGTAAAGCAAACTGTTTGATATGAAGTGTAAAACCACAATGCAAAACCTATCTGTTTGCTCTCTGGCTCCTCAGCTGAGGATATATGCAAAAAAATCTGCTCTTGTATAAACATCCTCAATTGTCAAACCTTTCCATCATCATCATCATCATCATCACCACCATCCTCAACACTGTGGGATTAAAATGCTGCCTATATTCAAATCTGAAAAATAAAGCTCAAAAAGGTTGAAACTTTGTTGAAAGTTCGACAAATTGTAAAAAATGTTTTGAAGGACTGAAAAAAACATTTGAAACCTTGCAAAAAGTTTTGATAGACTGAAAAAAAAATCCAAATCTCCGCAAACAGTATTTTCTTTCTTCTTTAAAACTTTAAAACTCTAAAAACTTTTACAGTGTTTCAATAACACATTTTCAAAGTTTCAAATATTTTGCTTACACATTTTCAGAGTTTCAGATTTGTCACTGTTCACCTAGGGTATTATTTTGTGTTACTGGTTTGAAACCTTGTAAATGGTCATCTGAAAACAGGAGTATTCAGGATATGCATATTTTGAGAAAAAGTTTTGAAATGGCGAAGCTGTGGTTTTGAAAGGGCAAACTTTTATTTTGAAATTTTGCAGGGTGGGCAGTTGCACTTTTGGAGACTACCTTTTTTTCAGAACTGAGTTTTCAACAGCCACTTTTCAGAGATTTGACCACACAGTTGCAAGCTTTTGAGTCACGTGATTATTGGCAGCGTTCTCTCCCAGGTTTGGTTTGAAACTCTGAAACAGAAGGTTCAGGAAAAAAAAACACAGTGCCTGAAGATGGGAGTATTTTGCTCTGAACCAATTGGTTGCTCTGTGCTGACATACGGGCCAATCATATGTCGTGTATACCGGGCTGACATAGTGATTGACAGATTGCCTATCCATCCATCCATCCATTGTCTTCCGCTTATCCGGGGCCGGGTCGCGGGGGCAGCAGTCTGAGCAGGGACACCCAAACTTCCCTCTCCCCGGACACTTCCTCCAGCTCGTCCAGGGGGACCCCAAGGCGTTCCCAGGCCAGCCGAGCGACATAGTCACTCCAGCGTGTCCTGGGTCTTCCTCGGGGCCTCCTCCCGGTGGGACATGCCTGAAACACCCCCCTAGGGAGGCGTCCAGGGGGCATCCGATACAGATGCCCGAGCCACCTCAGCTGACTCCT
>OMKZ01026868.1:0-12132 GCA_900302535.1 Neoniphon sammara
AACTCTGCTGTCATCGTGTAAAAATGTCTAGGACCCAGATGCTGAGAGTGCTAGTCAACCAGCGGCTAACCGCGGCTGTCGAAGAAATATTTGGACTGATTGAAAGAACAATAGAGGAATACGAAGACGAAATTTCTCGTTTAAAGGAGGAGAATGAACAGCAGCGCAGGCTACTAGACGTTGTTGTTTCCACTCATTCTCTGCAAATGTCCAGAGTCCAGATGCTGAGAGTGTTGGTCAACCAGCGGTTAACTGCGGCTGTTGAAGAGACATTTGGGCTGATTGAAGAAACGATAGAGGAATACGAAGAGGACATTGATCGACAGCGAATGCTGCTGGAAGATGTTACGAGGCCTGACATGAAGATAACAAAAGCCGGTTAGTACGAGATGTTTCTATAGCTAATATAATTGTTCCATTTGTTGCCTTTAAGCGATAGGGTACACTGTCATTCAGCAATTACCTTTATCTTAACTGTCTGAGCAGGAGACGGAAAATTCAATTTGCGTTGCCATTCATTAGTGAACAGCTAACAGTTAGCTTCCCTCAGCTGTGTCAAGACAGCTCGAGTTGGTGACAGTTAACACCGGAAGTAGGAAAGCTTTGCCTTCGAAATTAGCATGCTGTTCTTGCGAGAAATATTCAAATGTAATTACACGACTGACAAAAATTCCAGAGTACCAATTTTTAACCAGACGACTTGGAGGATTACTAACTTCCAAAGGTCTGTTTTAACCTTTACTGGTACCACGGTTGTTTCCAAAGGCTATGTAATGTTAAAGCTGCTGTAAGCGATGTTTTGCTAAAATAAGTGTTAAATAGCTCTATCTTCCGTCAGCAATCACTAATATAGAATGTTTGGTCAGTAACATGGGTCTGCCAGTGCCTCAGCCCTGCAATACACAGAAAGTAAAAAATTCTGGTATCCTTCCCACTTTATCCAATCAGGAGAGAGAACTCTCACGATCAGGAAGCAGAATTTCAGTGTAACTGACCATGGCGGAGAAGCTACCGATTCCAGTGCTCCCAGGAACAGAACCAAATAAGCGAATTAAGAGAAAAGTAATATTGTAACCCTAACCGACACACACCCTAACCACCCCCCACCCCACCCCACCCCCCGCTGCGTGTTTATGTGATGACGTGGTGAGGAGGGCGGGGAGTGCTAACTGCAAGAGCAGGCAAGAAGTTAGCCAAAATGCCAGTATTGCTTACTGCTGCTTTGATTCAGTTCGATAAAAATAAACCACCAACAATTCTCAGGAAAATCATTCCATGTCAAATTACATGCCGTGACACCCACCTTCTCACATTCTGAAAGACTTACTGTAATAACTAAAGTATTCCTGTCACAATTTTCTTGAGATATAACTTCATCTTTGAAATACCATGTTAAGCTAATTGACTAACACTTTAATTAGTTAGTACAGACCTTTTTCACAGCAGCAACTCTGAAATGAAATAGCAGGTAAACACAGGTGTTACCAATGACACTAATTAAGGTTCCACAGAGCCAGGGTCCTGCTATTTCACTGGAAAGACTCTGCTACACTTAAACGGAACAGAACCTTCATTAATGTCATTAGTAACACCTGTGTTACTAATGACATTAATGACTGCTGTTTAATTTCAAAATGCCTACTGTGATAAAGGTCTATTCATATTCTGTAAATACTAAAGACATTCTTGTTAATGATTCAGACATGAAAAATCCAAATAAACAGACAAAATCCACCCACAGATCCCCCACAAGAGGCACGTTTGAACTTGCAAATAAAGAGCAATGACCATGATCATAGATAAAACAGGAAAGATGTTCTCTTTTAATAATGGGCAAAATGGGAAAGTGGCTGAAAAACAACTCTGGTTCTTGAGATAAGCGAGACCAAGAGACTGAACCAGACACTGTCGAATTCTTCTTTTCAATGTATTATATTAGAATCCTGTTATTAGAAACCCTGTTAAAGGTGCTCTTGGCCAGGGCTGTACAATGGGAGGAGAAACCCTATAATTGTTAACAGTGACCTGTAACAAAGCAGGAGAAGGTGAATTGTACAATAATGTGAAATGGATGACCTGTCTTTTTTCCCTTCATGATATTTTTGAATGAAAACTCAGAAACAAGTTTGAGTTACTGTTATTTTGCCCCATGCATTAGATTCTCCTCAGTACCTTGTCTGCAAAGTGGAGGATCCTCCTGAGCAGCAGCAGTGGAGCCCTGGTCTGGAGCAGGAGGAGCCAGAGCCGCACCACATTAAAGAGGAACAGGAGGAACTCTGGAGTAGTCAGGAGGGAGAGCAGCTTCAAGGGCTGGAGGAGGCTGATATTATCAAGTTCCCTTTCACTCCTGTTCTTGTAAAGAGTGAAAAAGATGAAGAGAAAGCCCAGTCTTCACAGCACAGTCAAACACAAACTGAACAGAACAGAGAGGCAGAGCCTCTAGCCAGCACCTCAGCTGAGCAGATGAAAACAGAAGCTGATGAAGAGGACTGTGGCGTGTCAGAAGCAGCCAGGAACTTAGATCCAGCCAGTGATTTGGAACCAACTAGTGATGGCCAACTCTTCTCCTCAGACTTTTCTGAAATTGACACTGAAGACAGCGATGATGATTGGAAAGAGACTCATGAACCTCATTCAGGTTTAGATGCACTGGACTCTGGGGAAGGACCCTTTGGTTGCACAGTTTGCAGTAAAAGATTTAGTTTGTCAGAACATCTAAACAGACACATGATAAGTCATTCAGAGAATAAACCCTTTAGTTGCCCAGTCTGTGGTAAGGGATTTCATCAGAAGAGAAATGTGCAGGTGCACATGAAAAACCATACGGGGGACTTGCCTTTTAGTTGCACAGTTTGTGGTAAAAGATTTGGCTACAAGGGAATTCTGGAAAGACACATGACCAGTCATACTGGGGAGAAACCATTTGACTGTACAGTTTGTGGTAAAGGATTCGGCTTAAAGGGGCATTTGCAGAGACACATGAAACTCCATACAGGGGAGAAACCTTTTGGTTGTTCAGTCTGTGGCAAAAGATTTACCCAGAGGGGAACAGTAGTTACACACATGAGAAGTCATACAATGGAGAAACCATTTAGTTGCTCTGTTTGTGGTAAAAGATTCAGCCAGAGTGGTACATTGGGTACGCATATGAGAAATCATACTGGGGAAAAACCGTTCGGCTGCTCAGTTTGTAATAAAAGTTTTAGTCAGAGAGGGGCATTGATTACGCACATGAGAAGTCACACTGGTGAGAGGCCCTTTAGTTGCTCAGTTTGTGGTAAAAGTTTTGTTCAGAAATGTAATCTGAAGACACACCTGAGAATCCACACAGGGGAGAAACCATACAGTTGCAATGTGTGTGGGAAAAGATTTACTCGGCTGTCAAACATCAGAGGCCATAAGTGTTGCACTGAACCAGCAGCAACTAAAGCTGCAGGTGGTGGTGAGCAGAGCTGCTGGTTGAGGTGAACTATTGGTAACACTCCATTGGTAGTAGGCTTACATTGTAATACTTTATAAGAGGGTCAGAAGGCAGCTAAGCTGTTGTTACAAAATAATAATCAGACAAACAGATTACAACCAGATATTATTACATTCAATCTAACGTCACATCAATAACTATAGCATTGCACCTTAAAGTATTTAGACTACTAAATTATTTGCACATTGGGCCTTGTTTATCAAACTACATATGAACAAATGAGAAGATTCTCCAATGTTCGGATGAGTAGCGAAACGTCATCAAAATTACACCAAAAGTTTTCATTATTGACTCTGTTTCATCATTCTCTCTCACTGTAGACACACCGAAGTGTTCTAGCTTGGCCAACAGAAGATCTTGAAAGAGAGAGGATCATCAGTCCAACTTTTAATTTCAGTGCATTCAAATGTGCGCTCATTTTTATTATCCCCGCCTGGAGATCATGCATTTGGTCACATGTGTCTGTGTGTGTGTCTGTCTGCGGCTAATCTTGCAAACTACTGGGCCTATCAGCCTAAAATTTTGTGTAGACTTATGACTGTATGATGAAGAACCTCTTGTGGATGCAGTGATTCAAAAACTTTGAAAAACATTTGTTCTCGCTACTTCTGGTTCCTCACTCCATTCATTGTCAACAATCAGTGCTCTCTGCCTCCATCTCTTTTGCATACTACTGGGACGCTACACCGCTCCCTCACTCCATTTATTGTCTAGCTCACTCAGCCAGCGCTGCTATCTCCTTCTCTCTCTCGTCACATACTACTGGGTCTATCAGCATAATAGGCTTTTTTTTTCTTTTCTTTTTTTTCTTTTTTTACCTAGTTGTGGCTGTGTTCGCTCCAATGGCAGATGAAAAAATCCAGGACGTGCGTTGCGTTTTCTGGGCGAGTTTATAAAACACTGCTGATGAAGAACGTCAACAGAACACAGAGCAGACATACAGGAGAATAACACTGTATAAAGTATCAGAGGCTGATGGAATCTGTAAAACAAGCAGGGGTTAAAATAGGTTAAAACAGCCTGATGCTTCACCACTGTAAAAAATGAAGTGTAAAACAGCTGTCGCTGTTTCATACATTAGCGGACTAATTTGCCTAATCTTCTCGGGTCTTTGGATCTACTTTATATAGACATTGTGTCCCTACACACACCTGCCGGAGATCTGCACTCTACTGAGTGCACTCATCTAGTTCAGCTTTGTTTTTATATTGAAATTGTTGCAAGTTGTTGCAAGTTGAAGTGCTCAAACACTGCAAATCCAAAAGTGATCTGGAATCTGGGAAGTGAGAGCCGAAGAAACAATTTCCTGCTGGCCAACCCACAGTGTGACGAGGTCACTTCCCTTGAACCCACTGGCTAGGGAGTAGTTTCAGCACTGGGTATGATATCATTCTACCCAACTAAGACGATGCCAGAGATCGACACATTCCCAATGTCAGGGAGTTTGCCCCTGCACCTACTGCAGAATAGAAAGATAATCGATTATTACCTCAATTTCTATTGTGCTGAGGTTATTTTTCATTTTCTTCAGTGCCATTGATCTGGAACCTGATGTGAGTGTTCCCCTTGATCTAATATGCAATTCTGAGGCAGTGCCATTATGTTAATTTATGATAAGTAAGGTCCTGTGAACCCACTTCCAGTTTAGGAATGATTGGGGTTTTTCAACATTTGCATGTGGACATGATAGAAACCATGTGCCTCTGAACATTTGATAAATTCAACAGTAGTGTCTCACTGTATAACGAAACATACACATATGTATACGAAATTATTGATAAATGTTACACTTTTTATAATTAAGATAAGGCACTCATAGTTTTTTTTACAATTCACTTATGATGGAGCAGCAACAGGTACAATAAACACATCATGATAGCCCATCAGTCAGGAGGCTCCCCAAACCCTTACAGTCTGCTTTGTGGTCAGTGAGGCAGTCTTATTTGTACACTGTTGATACAGTTGATCTGCTAATAGGGAGTAATGTTAAAGTGAAAAGATTACTATTAGCGTTCTCCTGCTCGAATCCAGGTTTAATATTTGCAGGTCAGTTTAAACGAATGGAGCTCCTTGAGTTTTACAGAATCTAAAAGTCAAGGCATTTACCGATACAAAACTGTTCTGACAAATCAAGTGGCTAATCATTTAGGAGATTTCACAGTTTTGTAGCTTAGTAGAACTTTTTATGTCAGAAGATGGAAATTGTCAGCTGAATAGCCAGACAAGATGGCAGCTTAGGGTTTTTGTGTTCATGCTACCTCACATTTATTTGCTAAATTGGCAGGTTAATTTTGTGTTTTACCCCCTTATCGAGTTGTTTACACTAATTGGTACATTGACGGAAAAGTCTGGAAAAAGAACTGCTCCAGCTGGTGGTGGAACCTTCACATTATCCCTGAAGGAAAGTGCTGAGGGCTCCAATGCAGTGCAATACTTCACAAGAGAACCGCTGTAAAAGTGGCTTTGTCATGCAAGACCATTTGATCTAATGGCTACATACCCAAGGATGGACATTGCCTGCACGCATTTAATATCAACACCCTTTAGGCAGAGAATGGGCCTCTTAATCATCAATGGCAACACACTGCATTGCACAAAAAGGGCAAATTCCTTTTGCTTGACCAGGCACCAGATAAATCAAAGATGGTCCTAAATGTTTGATGCACTGAAGCAAACCGTAGCCTTCCTTAACTCAGCGTAGCAAGCAGGTGCCAGGCAGATGCCAGTCAACATGACTGGTAGTCATAAAGTGCTGTGCAACTAGCCTAACAGTTGCTGTGCACCATGGTTGGGCAGCATCGTGGTAGTACTGTAGGTGTAACAGCAGGAAAGAATGACTGCAGTTTTAACTATCAGACACTTGGTCCCCACATTGGTTGGTATTAGTATTATTGGGATTATTAGCTCAGAATTGTCAACAGCTCACATTCAGCTAAAAAGTTGATCTGAAAATGTGGCTGTCAGCCATTTAAAACCTGAAACATTTAAATGCTGTGTGTATGTGTGAGAGGGTGTTTGTATGTATGGCTTTATTTATTTATCAGTTTATTTATTTAATGTATTTATTTACTTGTTTATTTGTATATACTGTATTTTTTCTGTTTCTCTTTTCCAGTATTTATTTTATTATTTTATTTATTTGTTCATTTATTCATGCATTTAATTGCACATTTGACCTCTTTTGTTTAACTGCATTTTTAGTCCAGCAGGCCTTAGTGTGAGGAGTCAGTTAGCGGAGGGGAGGTGGATATTTTGGGGCAAATTACGCCCCAGTTTTTGTTCTGTCTCTGTTGTCTTAGGTTCATGTGCAATGTCTTTTTATAAGTGTATGCAGTGTACTGTGTGTTGTTTGCATGATGTCAATCAATAAAAGCATTTTCTCCCAAAGAGTTCATCAACTATGGTTGTGTTGTAGGATGAGACGGGTACATCTAAAAAGAGGTTGATATGGCTGAAAGAGAAACCTTTGGTCTTCATGTGTCTTTTCACTCTGTCTGTAACATCTCAGCAGACGTTGCTTGAGTGAATTTTTCCCTTTTTCTAAGATTTGTCTGCTTTACCGGCCTTTAGCTATGGCAAAATCTGTCATGATTACAACACTAGCAATATGTGAGCCCAGGTTGTAGCTTGACTGTCAGACATTTGTTCCCTTTTGCTGGGAGACAGGGTCCGTAGCTGATTAGGGGCTAAGTCCCCTGTCTACATCCAAATCCGCAGCACCCAATTTACCCAACAAGGGCCTTACAATGATTTATTTTTTTTTATTTTTATTTTTTTTCCTTTTAACTGAATAGACACTAGTCCAATACTCATAAATGATTGTCTACATCTGGTTAAGTTAGTCTACTCTTGCAACTACTTTGACATTGAACTTTGCAAGGTTAAGGAGGCTGAAGATTCATGAGCCTCATAGCAGGTCTGCCCTCTGTTAGGTGGACATTGATATTGTATTAATAAGAGTCAGTGCTTTTTGAGATTTTGATGCCCTTAACAATTCCAGATGAAATCTGCACTTGGCTGCTGAAAGGATTTGAAAATGGCTGTATATACTATTTTAAAATATGGCCCGTAGTCAGACATAGTCAGCCTCTTTATTTTGGATCCACAGACTTCCTGCACATTTTGGATAAGAGGAGGCAAGTGTCTTTTGATTTTGTGAAGAAAACCCTCATTTGGTCATAAATGCTCACTGCATTTAAGAGCAGACAGACAGGTGATGGGATGTTGACTCTTCCACCTGCAACCTCCAACGACTCACATCTGTTGCAGCCACCCTACCTTCTGCGCATGCTGTTGCCATCAGCTGAGTTTCCAGCCAAGTATATTTATGTGATTACAATATTCCCACCCGGACAAGCCAAATGGAAATGTCACGATGCCTGCGCCCAATGTAGGACATTTACTTACTGCTGGAAAAAAGGGAAAAATGCATAATTATTGTAACCAAGCCTGGCAGTGCGTCTCTTTAACATGTTTATACGCTATTGTCGCACCTTCAGCACCTGCATCGTGTGAGTCCGCCGCTGATTATATACCGACCTCTGTCCATGGTGCTGAAGAGCTGTAGGGAGCAGTGAGGCTGCAGAGTAGACGAGATTCTGCTTAATCTCTTCCTGCTTTCAAAAAACAATCCATATTTTAACTCCCTGAGGAAATTACCATAAAAATCTTAAAACAAATAAGATAATGCTCAATAATACTTCAGTTTCCAATTTTAAACGCATGTCAGTTTATATCTCTATAATTTTTTTTAGACCGGATTAATAATCATTGAAAGTAAAATGAGTGTTTAGGTCATGAAAAATATAGTCCAGTGAAGGAAACGCACGATGGGTGGACATCTGGATTTCAACCGGAGACCTGGGCCCGACTGATGTGCATTCAATGCATAGAAATGGAATGAATTTTTCTATTTCTATAATTCTACCCATCCTATTTCTATGATTCAATGTGCGCACCAGATCTATTTAACCGTGCCACACCTACTCGGCGCTCAGTACTAAGCAACCATCAACAAATACAGGACTATGGATGCTGTGTGGACGCATGGACATTTCAAGCAAAAACCGTACTGCCTTTCAACAACCTGACACACAACAGACTATATTTACACACTGATCATAGAAATGGAATTCTATTTCTATGATACTGACCTATAGTCGGGGCAATTTTCATTCAGTCCGCCTGTTTGTGGGTGATAAGCAGCAATTACACTTTGTTGACTGACAGCAAGTCACAAAGAGAGCTTTTAGCCTGATCTGACATGAATGATAAAAAAAAAAACAAACAAAACATTTTTATCATTACAGTAATGTTGAACTTTTTGGGGAAAAAGATTCTGGTCTACCAATAGCTGACATTAAAAATAGTAGTGTCACTGGGAGAGTGAAGACGCTGTCTGCTGTCCGGGTGATTCTGAGCTCGTGACGAAACAGTGTTTGTGTAGCAATAAAAGGTAGAGATACGGTCGTCTGTGAGTTTTCTTTTGAAGGCCATGACCGGAAGTATTTTTTTTTTTATACTATGGCTGACTTGACAGTGATGTTGTGCCTTAGTTGTGAAGTTCTGTAGCAAAGACTTGTCTTCTCAAAATGTCCCGAGTCCAGATGTTGAGGTCGCTGGTCACCCAGCGGCTAACCGCGGCTGTTGAAGAGATACTCGCCCTGTTTGACAGGACCGTATTACAGCACCAAGAGGACTACTGCTGTTCAAAGGAGGGGAATGAACGACATAGCGGGCTGCTGGACGACATTTGTGTTTCCACTCATTCTCTGCAAACGTCCAGAGTCCAAATGCTGAGAGTGCTGGTCAACCAGCGGTTAACTGCGGCTGTTGAAGAGACATGCGGCCTGATTGAAGAAACGATAGAGGGATACGAAGAGGACATTGATCGACAGCGAAGGCTGCTGGAAGATGATGTGAAGCCTGACATAAACAAAGCAGGTTTGTGTTTGTTTGTTTGTTTGTTTGTTTGTTTTTAAATTGGCATTACACTAATTGTTCAACAAATAGGTCACGTCATTTGACATGGTCATACCTAGCAGACTGCACAGGAGGGAATACATGCTATACGTCAAGCCAGACAGAAACAGGCAAAGAGCGGGGGTCACGTGATTTTCTGTACAAAATTAAAGCTTGCAGTCCGACAGAAAGAGCATAATATTCTCTACCACATCTTGGAAAGCAGAGGACAAATATTTGCCATTTGTTGGTTTGCATTTTAAATGTAGGCTCAAGAAAGATGTGGTCCATTATGATTGCCCTTATTATTATTGCCTTGTCTGATAGATTCTCCGCAGCTGTTGGTGTGTAAAGTGGAGATGGAGCAGGAGGAGCCAGAGCCCCGCCACATTAAAGAGGAACAGGAGGAACTGTGGAGCAGTCAGGAGGGAGAGCAGCTTCAAGGGCTGGAGGAGGCTGATGTCATCAAGTTCCCGTTCACTCCTGTCCCTGTGAAGAGTGAAAAAGATGAAGAGAAAGTCCAGTCTTCACAGGCGGAGCCGCTAGCCAGCAGCTCCACTGAACACATGAAAACAGAAGCTGATGGAGAGGACTGTGGTGTGTCAGAACCGACCAGCGACTGCAAGCTCCTCTCCTCAGACTGCTCCGAAGCAGAGACTGAAGACAGTGATGATGAATGGAGGGAGACCGGTGAACCTCGGTCTGGTTTGGACACGGCGAAAAACAAAAAGGTCCTCGCGGGTCGTAAGAGATCTGACAGCAGGGAGAGGACCTTCAGCTGCACCGTTTGTGGTAAAAGCTTTTGCGTGAAGGGACATTTGAAGACACACACGAGGCTCCACTCAGGGGAGAAACCATTCAGTTGCTCCGTCTGCGGCAAAGCATTTCATCAGAAAGGAAACATGCAGACGCACATGAGGAGCCACACAGGGGACAGGCCTTTTACCTGCTCGGTTTGTGGTAAGAGATTTGGCTATAAGGGCAGTCTGCACAGACACATGACAGCCCATACAGGGGGGAAATCATTTGACTGCACAGTTTGTGGTAAAAAATTTGGTTTAAAGGGACCTTTGCAAAGACATATGATACTCCACACAGGGGAGAAACCGTTCAGCTGCTCAGTTTGTGGTAAACAGTTTAGCCAAAGTGGAGCAGTGAGCACACACATGAGAATTCATACAGGTGACAAGCCGTTTAGCTGCTCAGTGTGTAACAGTAGTTTTGGTAGGAGGGGAACGTTGATTCGACACATGAGGTTCCACACCGGGGAGAGACCATATCCCTGCACAGTCTGTAACAAGAGCTTTAGCCGGAGGGGGACGTTGGTTATACACATGAGAAGCCACACAGGGGAGAGACCGTTTAGTTGCTCAGTCTGTGGTAAAAGCTTCCGAGAAAAGGGACCTCTGAGGACGCACGAGAGGCTGCACACGGAAGAGAGACCCTTCAGTTGCGTGGTCTGCGGGAAAAGTTTCAGCGCCAGGGGAAACCTGACAGCACACATGAGAGTCCACACGGGGGAGAAACCATACAGCTGTGTCGTTTGTTTGAAAAGATTTAGCCGGATGTCAAATGTCAGAAGTCACAAGTGTGGTGCTGAGAGCGGCAGCGCATGAAACCGTCGAGCAGAGTGAAGTGAGCAAACCTGCTGGTTCAGGTGAATTGTTCTAACAATATAATAAACTACACAGGCATCATGATAGCCCTCTTTCAGAATGACAACTGTTATAGTCAGCATTGTAGATGTTTTATTTTACGCCAATTCGTCAGCAAAAGGTGCTCAGAGGAAACTGCTTCTTTTCTGGTTTCTAGATTTCTTCAATTTTTTCTTATGTTGTGGTCTGTGGGCACGTAGCATCCTGGGCTACCACTGAGCCCTTGGGACCTTTGCCACATGTCACCCCCATCTGTCTCTAACCCAGTCCTTCCAGTTCTGCCTGTCTCTCTCTGCTGTGAACTATGTTGTTTAAAAAAAACATCATCTCTTGTCATGTGCAGATAATGTCCTGATTTTTTTCAAAGACTGTGTTTCCTTTGAACCACATCATCCAACATAATTACTTACATTGTGATCTTGTGAACATTAAAAATGAAGACTTTCCACATGTTTTTGCAGATAGTATATTTCTTCAAGATATTCACGGAGGAGATAACAACATACTCTATCTGTAGGAGGGAAATTAGTCAGTCTATGCACACTAGTCCAGTTTATGATTGGATTGTAAAGGTCTGATGGTCTGCTGTTAATACTGTATCAGAATTTACTGCAAGTTTCATATAAAATCCTCCCTTTTGATAGATTGTGGAGAAGGGATCTCTCGAACTTTGGTCTAAGTTTCAGTCTGCTTCCTACAGCTGTTATCATCAGCATCCACTTTATATGTGTACACAGAACTTAGCCAACTACTTGGATTTTTTTTTTATTAAGAGTGCCAGTGATGCATCATGCACCTTGTGCTCTCTAGGAGGCTCTGCCATGTTTCTTCACAAAATGTGGGAATGTTCTCCTATAGCTCGATTTTGGGAGAGAGTCTGTTTTAAACAAAGAGATATAGTATCTGAAGCAGTTCTCCCAATTGTATTTCTCTGTCTTTGATAAAAACTATTGGATATGGAAAACCAAGACACCCTCCGCTACAGTAGGTGGCGTCATACACCTATAAGCTGGTTTGTAACCCACAAAAAAAAAA
>OMKZ01026868.1:12152-24581 GCA_900302535.1 Neoniphon sammara
ACCAAAAAAAAAAAAAAAAAAAAAAAAAAAAATCAAAGAAGAAACAAGAAGGCTTTAATTTTGAAGGCTGTAACCGGACGTTGTGAATTGCATTATGGTGTACTTGACATTGATGTCGGGCAAAAACGTACTTCAGCTGTATAGATAGTTTAGCTAGCTACTTGTCATTTGCTCAATATGTCTAGGGCTCAGCTGCTGAGAGCGCTAGTGAACCAGAGACTAAATGCGGCTATTGAAGAGATATTTGGCATCTTTGAAACAACGATACAAGAATACGAGGAAGAAATTGCTCGTCAACGCAGGCTGCTGGAGAATGTCCTGAACCCTGAGACCCAGATAAACAAAGCAGGTTTGTAAAGGTTTTTCTGTATTATAAAAGTAAAAGTAAGGGGTCACCAAATTTCTTTTACGTCATAAGCTCGTACCTGTTCATTAACTTACTGAACAGAGGGCTCAGGCAGGTTGCTAGCATAGTGTTTCTGTCCTGTCCTGCTCAGTAGCTAACAGTTAGCTTCTTACAGCTGCGTCAAGCTGGCAGACGTAAACAGGCGAAGACGAAGAAATTGAATGGTTGGACTTAGAAATAATAACTGGAAAAATAAATACATATTGGAGGTGTACAGAACAGCAAAGATTATGTAACAGTGCTCAGTGGAATATTGAATATAGATAGCTGAGCGGAAGAAGCAGCTTTAAAGGTAAAGCCACATCTCAGAAAATTACAGATAATCTATCACGTTTTATTGCTTCATTATGTACAGAGGTCACACTTTTTATCATCTCAGACCACAAACAAACCATTGATCCTTTCTGCCATAGTGTCATCTGGCTGTTACAAATGTAAGATTGCTTTATGGGTCTTACAAATGGTATGTTATGAAAGACTGATAATCTTACTGACATAACTGTTATTGACAGTAAATGTAAAACAGCTTGTATAACTTTTTTGTCCTCCTGTTAGCTCCTCCACAGCTGTTTTTCCATCAAGTGGAGGATCCCCCTGAGCAGCAGCAACAGTGGAGTCCCGGTCTGGAGCAGGAGGAGCCAGAGCCCCGCCACATTAAAGAGGAACAGGAGGAACTGTGGAGCAGTCAGGAGGGAGAGCAGCTTCAAGGGCTTGGTGAGGCTGATATCACCAAGTTCCCGTTCACTCCTGTCCCTGTGAAGAGTGAAAAAGATGAAGAGAAAGCTCAGATGTCACAGGCAGAGCCTCTAGCCAGCAGCTCCACTGAACACATCAAAACAGAAGCTGATGGAGAGGACTGTGGAGTTTCAGAAGCAGCCAGGAACTTAGATCCAGCCAGTGATGGACAACCAGCTAATGATGGCAAACTCCTCTCCTCAGACTGCTCTAGAATTGAGACTGAAGTTATTAATGCTGATTGGAAGGAAAATGGTGAACCTGAGTCACAATCAAACACACTAAGGAAGACAGAAATCCTTGGAAGTCATCTGAGATCTCAAACTGAGGAAAAGCCCTTAATTTGCATATATTGTGGTGAAAGATTTTCTTTGGTGGAACAGCTGAACAGACACATGATAGTCCATTCAGAAAAGAAGCCCTTCAGTTGCCCTTTTTGTGGGAAAGGATTTCATAAGAAATCACCTATGCAGGTACACATGCGGAGCCATACAGGGGAGAGGCCCTTTAGTTGCTCAGTTTGTGGCAAAAGTTTTCTCTGCAAAGTGGTTCTGCAGAGACACATGACAAGTCATACAGGGGAAAAACCATTTGACTGTTCAGTTTGTGGTAAGAGGTTTGGTTTGAAATGTAATTTGACCACCCACATGAGACTCCACACAGGAGAGAAACCATTTAGTTGCTCAGTGTGTGGTCGAAGATTTGTTCAGAAATGTAATCTGAAAGCACACATGAGGTTTCATACGGGTGAGAAACCATATGGCTGCAGTGGTTGCGGAAAAAGGTTTAGCCGGTTGTCACATGTCAAAAGCCATAAGTGTGGTATTGAGCAGCAGGTGAAGCTTTAAGTGGTGGTTAGCAGAGCTGCTGGGGGAAGTGAATTGTTAAAAAGAACAACAACAACTACTAATGCTCTTCCTGCCTTTTGGCTCAAATTCAGGTTAGGGATTCACATCAGTTCCCAATAAAGAACCTGCCTGACTACTGTCAAACTGAAAAAAGTCAGGATACTTGCTGATAAGTGGATGTTATATCACAACAGATCAAAAGGTTTTGGGAGTTTTGTAGGTTGGCTTGACATTTTGTAGTCTCCAGAAGATGTTTCAGGAGTTTGTAAGCTCTTGTTTTGTGTCTTTGTAAGCTGTCAGTCCAGGTGCTGCACCCACTACAGCACTGAGACTGCAAATGTCAAAGAAAGCAGTGATGTGAAAGTAAATATTGACTCCTGTAATCTTCTGACCTAAAGGCACAAATGCAGTGGTTGACTTTTGATATAAATTATGTGATGCAAAGGTGAGATTTCATACCGAGGCATTTGCACTCCAGCACCATGATTGCTTAGATATTTTATCATGACATAAATTCTGTAATCTTGTGCAAAGAGTCTCCTTTCTATTCAAAACGTAAAACTGGTTGATTTGATGAAATGCAAATGCTTGGTAATTAACAATTTAAAAACACCCTGTAATCTATGACATTACAAAATATCTACCTATTATGATAATTATAACATTGAAAATATTGCTCTCTGGAAAGATGTCTTTATCTTTTTGCACTGTAGCTCCAAAAATGAAAGTTAGCTGGTCCTTTGCTGCTACTTCCAAAGTTGAAAAAAGTTCAGAGCACACAGACCAAGGCAGTTTGATTCTTCACTGGATACCTTGAATGTGCATTTGACCAATGAAAATGATTAATGCATTTGAACACCTACAACTGATGGCTCCAGTGTGTTGGTGGCTGAAGTGCAGCGTTTGATATGGTGCATCATGAGATCCTATTGGACAGACTTGAGGACTGTGTGTATTTCTCTGGTCTGGTGGTTAAAGGGTAATTCCGGTATTTTTTTAACCCTATATTCCCCTGTATTTGTGTCTCGATGATTAATAGGAACAAAAAGTTTTGGAATCTGTCCAGTATTGAGCGAAAACACTATAACCTGCAACCGCATAACACGGCTGTAATATAATCCAATGGGGCAACCAGGTTGTGTCAAAGTACGTCCACTAAAAGTGTTTTTGCCACTGACAGGCTCAGATTATTATTAGAAGTGTCTAACAACATTATGGAAAGTGCTGGCACAAGTGCTGCGCATTACCTTCACTCTGTCAGCAGCAGGTGTCCACTCTTGGAACAGTGTTTTTCTTTAGGCAAAGTGCTTTGATACAGGATTTCTTCTCTTGGCTGGCAGTAGTGATCCAAATAGTCACTGCAGACCCCAGTGGTCTGCAAGGTGCAGTGTACAGACAGGAGTGTTAGCATCCATTTGTAGCACAACTAGCCACAGCCTCAGCGTGTCCCTATCCAACAAGGATAATCTATGAACGCTGTGCCAAGAGTGGTGTGACATTCTGTTGGCACAACTTAGAAATGTGCAAACACAAACCACTCTTTAGATAATACTAAGCTACACTTTGAACTCCAATTCTGTAACGTTTCCACTCTTCCCCGGACGGCTCTCTGTTTATACTGTTGTCTTCCTGCAATAACTCACCTCCCGCGAGATTTCAGTGCTAGGCTTCTCCTTGAGCGAGACTTCTGTTACACACGTCTATCTCTGAAGGGATGCTTTCCATAATTTTGTCAGACACTTCTATTAATAATGAACCTCTCAGTGGCAAAACAAGCACTTTTAGTGGACATACTTTGATGCAGAGAGGTTGCTTCATGGGATTATCCACGTGGTTGCTGGTTATAGCGTTCTTGCTCAATACCGGACCGATTCCAAAACCTTTTGTTCCTTTTAATCATTTAAACCAAATACAGGGGAAAATAGGGCCCAGGTTCAAAAATATCGGAATTACCATTAAAGGTCTTCTCTGATTGTACCTGAGTTTATGTTGTTCTCGTAATTCATCCCATGATATTTGCCAACAAATGGTGTCCCACAGAGTTCCATTCTTGGGTCTCTGTTTTTTGTCTTTGCTTTACTGTTGTGCACTTTTGCCTGGACCTTCGCCTGGGTTTTGAGAGAAAGTACCTTTGTGCTGCTGCTTTTAAGAAAAGGTTTCATGTTTTTTAAGCATATATTGCATCTCTCAAAGGGATGACTCATGTGGGCATGGTTTCCTGAGCTAAATTTGACAAAATGAAAATATTTCCTACATCCTTGAACCCTTTTCTGTTGCCTGATGTAAACATGGTTTTAGAAAATATTTGCAATGTAGTATGAAAACTCACCTTTATATGGCTTGTCCAGGTCTGTTTACAAGCACAGCGCAATGGTTCAAGATGGCAGCCTATTACCTGTGCACAAAGCTGGAAAAGGCTTGTGCTGTGTTCCAAATCATCCAGTCATTCCCTATCAGCAACACTCACTACATAGGAAAACTCACTACATAATTCACTATGTGGGGAATGAGTCAGCACAATAAGGAATATATTTGGAACACACTACTGGACATGCCACATAAAGGTAATAGAGTTAGAAGAGGAGCCAGCCATCTTGAACTGCTGCTCTTCGCTTGTAAACAGACCTAGACAAGCCATGTAAAGGTGAGTTTTTATACAATCTTGCAAATAGTCATAACCATGTTTACATCAGGTGACAAAAATGGGTTTAGTGATATAGGAAATATTTTAACTTTGGTAAAGTTCCCTTGGGAAGTCTTGCCCACATGCACTCAGAGTGCTGCAGTGGTCCCCAGAATTATAGATAGATTCTCAATGGAACATGGCTAAATTTGTATATACACTCTTTTCTTCAGTTCCATTATCCCAGCTAACCAAATTGTGTCACGACAACATTATAACAATGAAATCACATGGCCAAAGTTTTGTTGTGGTGATGTTTAGATCAATTCTAGCATCTATCACCAATGTGATGACACTGTCAGTAGGTAGTCTGCAGGAAAGGGGTATGTCTGAAGATGGTTTTAAATTGTATTCATTTACTTATTTATTCATTCACATTTCTGGAAAACAGTGGCACCATGCCTATTCAAACTGAGGGAGCATGTGACCCCCTTGTGTATGCCCCCTCAATGCCAGTGCTGGAAAATATACTATAAATTGTATTATTTTTAGTTTGTTGTTATTAATATTAGTTTGTTTTTAGCATAATGGACCGATAATGAACACTATCACAGTTTTGTCAACCAATAAATTAACATCAACTAGCTTCAGTAAATTGTGTTTAATTTTCAGTGTTCATCAGTGACACTAATGCAATTTGCAGTAAATGTCTCTTCAACAGCAGCAGTTAACCACTGGTTCAACAACACTCAGCAGCTGGACTCCGGTAAAATACTAACCCACTATTAATACATCAATTGCTCCTAAATAAAAATTGAACTTCGGGCCACAACCTTCCAGAAATAAAACCCTGACAGATGAACATGATTCAACAGGGGTTTGGTGCTGTGGCTGCTGTTGATTTAAGTAAGGTTTACTTACTTACTTACTTACTTACTTACTACTTATAGCACATGTAGCCATGCCAATTTAGACATACTAGGCTGCCAAAAGAAATAAATTTACAAAACACCAAACCTTAACAGAGTAGCCAACAAGACAGGCAAAAAATGCTTACAAGCTTCAGAACTCTTGACCAGTATGAAGATTCAGTACTGTCAGAGGGCTTGTCCTATTTGTTCATTTTAAAGAAAGTGACTCATAATGGAGCTGCTGAGCTGTAACCTTGTTAAACACAACGCAAAGGCTTGAACTGAAAACATTCTGGTCATATCAAAAATATTAATTTCTCAGTAGGCTGTCACCTGTTGGTGAAAAGTACCATTGTTTCAAGTGCGTATGGTGGTTTGTCAAGCGTAATAGAATAAAAAATAGAGCATCCGGTCAAAATAAAAGTCAAAATAAAACGCACTGTATTGACATAACACATGTTACACAGTTCTTGAAGTACTTTGAACTGGTAATGAATAAAAGATATAAAAACGAGAACTCTGCAGTTATTCCGCATGAACTTATCCCTCACCATGTTGACACTATTACTTACCGTTCTTCCCCTATGGAAATCGTAAGGCTCTTCTTTTGAAAGCTAACCAGGCCACTTCCTGCTATTCTACTACTGTACTTATGTATCTTTGGCAACTTGACGCAGGAGAACAGCTGTAGTCATTTTGAGAGTGGCGGTTTGCGTAGCTAGCAGGTCGCTGCTGTTCTCCACTTACGGTGAGAAAATGTCCAGAGTCCAAATGCTGAGAGTGTTGGTCAACCAGCGGTTAACTGCGGCTGTTGAAGAGATATTTGGACTGATTGAAGAAACGATAGAGGGATACGAAGTTGAGATTGAGCGACAGCGCAGGCTGCTGGAAGATGTTTTGAGGCCCGACATCCACATAAGCAAAGCAGGTATGCTGGAAATGTTTTTGTGCATTACACTGTTGATGTTATTGAAGCCTTAGGTCATCCCCTTTGCATTATTACGCGGGAAGTAAGTTGCCGTTAAACTAGGTAGTTGAACAGGTGAGTTAGCTAACGTTAATTCAATTTCATTCATTAAACATTAGCTTACAGTTAGCTTCCCACTGCGTCAAGCCAGAGTGGAAGTTAAGGGATTTTACCTTCAAAATGAAAGCGTAAAATCCTACTTTTTTCGGGAAAAATGCATAGCTTATGGATGTGTGCAGAATAAAAATTCCTTATATGGACTGAAACTAGAACACACTAATAACGATTATATTATATTGTAATGCAGGAACAGGTAAACAATCATTTAGATATCGCCCACATTTAGCTTGTGAGGTTTTTGCTCAGGTGATCTTTTACATGCTGGGATATCAGAGACCAGAAATACCAATGACATTTTTTTGATGAGCAGAGATTTCTTTGTGATTTATGTCTGGATTACAATCAGAATTAAGAACAGATCAAATGCTCTGTTTTCTTCTGAATTATTTGTAGCTGATCAAAGCAAAAACAATGTTCAGGCCACAACCACTGGCTCCCTGGCTGATTGGCTGGTTTTAATCAGTGCTCCCTCTGTGTCCAAGACCTGTGCCACAAAAGAGTCTGCAGGTTTTCATTCCAGCCAAATGTCACAGCAGATGATCACACTGATTAGCCTCGCCCCCTCAGGTTGAAATGTGCTAATCGGTGAAATCAACTGCTGTAAGATTGGGCTCAAATGGAAACCTGCAGACTCCCGCATGGCACAGGGTTGGACACCACTGGCTTAGAGGGAAGATTGCTTGTAATCATCATGTTATCACTTCAGCCTATCTATTGACGTCCTGCATACTGACACTGTCTCAGACAGTTGTCTCACTGGCTCAGTCAAGGATGATTCAGCTGAGGAGATCAGGAGTGTCGCCAAAGCAGTGGCGAGGTGTTGATCATTAAACCCATCAACCCCCTGCAGATCCATGATGGTCATTTTATGTTAATGGGCACTAAAGATCTTAAATTGCATGTTTTCTATTTATCTGGCAAAATTATTAGAATACATTAAAGAACAATTGTATTGAGATGGAGCAAATGGGAGTTATATGAATATATGAAACTGACATTTTAACATGCACAGATTTATGGATGAAAATGTACAATGAATATTGGCTCAAGCATTACCACAACACAAAATAATGGCAAAACTTAAGATGATGTAAAAACAAGGTGACATTGGTGCATTATGGAAATGATCAAAGTATCCATATACTGTATATATGCCATGTAACACAGACATAATGATCATCACCACGTGAAAAACCACAACATATGCACAGGGTGTGCAAAAATGTGTTCATTCCTATTAAAGGAACAGTTTAAATTTTGTCATTATATACTCTCATCAGTAGAAACACCAGTGAAGTTTGTGGAAGTGGGCTGGCAGCTAGTTCTTATGAGTTTCAAAAAGGGCAAAAAATGACCAGAAAATTCCTCCAAACAGCTCCTGCAACACAATCCAAGTGATCTGAAGCTAAACAATTGCCCCGGTTTCACCACTTGTTCTGGTTACAGTTATGATTACCACTTTAATCTTTATATACAACCACTGGTAAAACAAAACAACACATGCAAGTTTGACTGCTGTTATATGGGAGGTACAATTGTGAAACAGTGTGAAGTGACTGCTTTTCGATGTGTTGTTATTGACATGGTTTTTGATTATTGACATTTCCAATATATAAGTAGCAGCAAGTTCACTGTTGGTGTTATTTTTATTTATCTATTTTTTTTTTTTGTCCTCCTGTTAGCTCCTCCACAGCTGTTTTTCCATCAAGTGGAGGATCCCCCTGAGCAGCAGCAGCAGTGGAGTCCCGGTCTGGAGCAGGAGGAGCCAGAGCCCCGCCACATTAAAGAGGAACAGGAGGAACTGTGGAGCAGTCAGGAGGGAGAGCAGCTTCAAGGGCTGGAGGAGGCTGATGTCATCAAGTTCCCGTTCACTCCTGTGTCTGTGAAGAGTGAAAAAGATGAAGAGAAAGTCCAGTTTTCACAGGCAGAGCCTCTAGCCAGCAGTTGCATTGAACACATCAAAACAGAAGCTGATGGAGAGGACTGTGGAGTGTCAGATCCAGCTAGTGACAGCAAACTCCTCTCAGACTGCTCCGAAGCTGAGACCGATGGTATTGATGATGAATGGAAGCAGACTGGTGAACCTCAGACAGGTTTAGACAGGCTTGAAAACAAAAACATTCTTGTGGCATCCTCTAGGAATGGAGCATTTAGTTGCATGGTTTGTAGCAAAATATTTATTTCAGAAGAGCAAATGAACACACACATGATAATTCATTCAGATAAGAAACTGTTTAGTTGTCCCTTTTGCGGTAAAGGATTTAATAAGAAGGGGAATATGCATGTACACTTGAGACGGCACACAGGCGATAGGCCCTTCAGTTGCTCAGTGTGCGGTAAAAGTTTTGACCACAAGGGAAACATGCAGACGCACATGAGACGCCACACAGGAGAGAAACCGTTCAGTTGCACGGTGTGCGGCAGGAAGTTTAGCCAGAGCGGAGCACTGGTCACACACATGAGAAGACATACACTGGAGAAACCGTTCAGCTGCTCCGTCTGCGGTAAAAGATTCAGCCAGAGCGGCACACTGGGTACGCACATGAGAAGTCACACCGGGGACAAGCCGTTCAGCTGCTCAGTGTGTGGCAAGAGATTCAGCCAGAGCGGGGCGGTGGGCACGCACATGAGAAGCCACACTGCCGAGAGGCCGTTCAGCTGCTCAGTCTGCGGCAAGAGCTTCAAAGAGAAAGGGAACCTGAGCAAGCACATGAGAGTTCACACAGGGGAGAAACCGTACAGCTGTAGCGTGTGTCGCAGAAGCTTCAGCTGGCTGTCGCACGTCAAGCGGCATAAGTGTGGGACTGAGAGCAGCAGCAGGTGAAGGTGCTAGGTGAATTGTTCTGCAAACACTTTTAGGATGCAGCTTCAACAGAATACTGCTGATACACAGATCTGACTAAAAGTGCCTATTGTAATTGGCACATAAAATATATGTAAAATTCATGTAAAATGCAATTAACTGTATGAGGTTTCTGTTAGAGTTTTGATAGATGAGGTGAAAAGGGTCCGCCCAATAAAAATTTCATCTTGTCTTGTAAACAGTCATTTAAAATGTTTATCATAATGAAATAGGATTTTAAAAAATGACTGTTAGGATTACATGTACAAGGAATTAAAGTTTTTGAGTTTTTGCCATTGTTTTAGAGACCAAAGTGCTTTTTACAAAAAGACATCAAATCAAAGTTGCTTGTTTAGATGCCTTTGAAAGACAATAAACTGACTAGTTGTAACTTTCCTCAGCTTTTTCATCACTAAAATGTTAATTTAAAGGAAATGATTTGATAATAAAAGTGATGAGAATTTAATTTCAGCAGAAAGTGGAAAGAGTGCTGATTTATGCCAGAGCAGTTGCATTTTAGATGTGATTACCAATACACTTTGTAATGTAAAGTTACTGACTTACTGACATTACTGACTTAGATTGACAGGCTAGTGATTCTAGATTGTTCATACAATTATGAAAAGCTGTGTATTGTGTGTATTGACCTATTGATTTAGGATCTGAGACCAATGCTGTGTAAAAGTACATATCAAGCATAAAATGGACTGTACGTTGTATTATTTTATTGTAATGATGTCACCAGGAATTGCCTCCTTGTGTTTTGCCTTAATTTGCACACCTTTGTCTCTATGGCTATCATTTGCACATTCATGAAAGTATCATTCCTTCATGAGACCCAACATAGATTAGAAATAAAAGTGCTGACATTAAATCAGTTGTGGTGTTTTGATTTCATAAAAAAAGTCTGGGAAGCTTCTGGTTCATATAGCTAGTTTCCAGCTAATTTAATGACATGTTAATTGCTGTATGAGGTAAGATTGAGAAATTGGTGATCCATTAAGTCATCATTCATCAAGTAAACTGATACTGACGTCATCATTTATTCATATTAAGACAGAGTTCATGAAAGACCATTGCATCATGATGAGTAATGCATTAGTTATGCTTTAAAACAGGAAAAAGACGCAGTTGTATTTTCAGTCCTCAAGTTCATTATTAAATACATTTCTTTAATTTCAGCGTTATACTCAGAAAAACAGGTCAATAGGCCTATTTCACAAGATGGCAACGACGCCCGGATGTGGGGAAATTCAACTTCCTGTTGCGCTAACACGAGCGATCTTTCCATAAACTATAGCACAGAAACATGGATTGTCAGCGTGTCTTCTCGCAGTCTCTTCTTTCCTTGCCCAAAGTGCAGATTGCAGATGATGTTAGTATCGTGGATGAGTTACAGGGAAGCGTAACGTAGGTATGGCTTATGATAGCATGTAAGCTAGCCAACTAGTTTACCCGTGAAATGTAGGTGTACGACCATATGGCTCGCTCAATAAAAGCTTTATTGTTTGTAAAACTCTCTGTGTATGTGTTTTTTACATATGTCCAGTCTCAAACGTCGCAGGGAAAGTGGTAGTTAGGGCCAGATGCGATAGTTCCTTACGGAAGCTTGAGGAGCCACATGAGCTGAGGCGAATATGCTAGTAAATGCAGAAATGGCAAATAAATTGTGTTAACGACTACTGTACTTACTTTTTTAATTGTCTGGCTGCTGCGATTTGTGTTGTTAACATTTTAACATGTAGCAGCATATTGCATCAAAGGTATCCGAGTATATCAGGTAATCACATGCATCACTTAATATCCACAATCAGCATCAGTTACTTAAATAGGATGACTAGACATCACAGTTTACCCGGGACAGTCCCGTTATCATAGGTGCGTTCTCAGAAATAGGTTCATATGTTTGTTTTAGCTTTAATGTTCTCAAAGAGCAGTGCAAGCTGATTCTTAAACTTGCCTGAACACCAGCCCTCCCAAACATAATACTGACAGCTTGACAAGTGTTTGCCTGATATCAATGCTTTCTCCACCATGAACAATACTTAAACAGATTAGAGAAACCATACGGAGTTCTCCATTAAGGCACTGCTTATCAACAAAATCAATCTAGATCAGAGCTGTGCAGTTAGTTGAAACGCTGTTAAAATATGAGCCTTAAGCCTAAAATACTGATCAATATTGCTTCTTTTTAATTTATATTTAATTTATTCAATGTAGGCTACATAGGCACGGCACAAAAGAAAAGTAAGTTGTGCAACTGTAAGAGCTGCCAACTTTCACACATCTAAATAAGGGACAGAAGGTGGGGTGCCAGGGTAGCATGGACATAGTCATATGGATGTAAACACATCACAGGGTAGTTTTTATTAGGTGATGATGTACGGCTGGATTGGGAGCCATTGTGTCAATGTACTGCTGTCACAAATTAACACTGCACCTACTGACATATATGTCTGAGACTAACTAATCTGGTCTAAGACTTAAGTCACCTTACTCATGAAATTTAGCCAGGGTATACTCAGTGGTATACTCAGTGAATCATCAACATTTGTGAAATGAAGTTGTGAAACAACTATCAGTCTCGATCATCGTCTTCTTCAGATCACTCTTGAAACCACCACCAACCCACCTGCAGTGGAAGATGCTTATGCAACCATTTGGTTGCATTACTTTACCAGACAGCCCATTACAGCGCCCTTGGTACCAAAAATGTCCCTGCTGCTGTTGCTTGCACAAGCAAATAGGTTTGGCACAGGCCCCCCACCCAGGTAAAAAGGGAATAACTCATGCTATTACCTGATAAAAGACTGATGCAAATTTATTCAACAACTTCATAAAACAAATTTATTTTTAAAAACTCATGTTTTGTTAGGGTATTGCTCTGGAGCCTGTTGATGCACTTGAAGTGCACAAACCTAAAGCCTTGGGTAGGAACTGTGTGCAGTCAACACTGCACGGTGATTCATAGATTTGC
>OMKZ01026870.1:3254-17384 GCA_900302535.1 Neoniphon sammara
TGTGAGATTAAGAATTAACTCATTTTTAACACTAAAAAAGAAGGGCTGAGATGAACAGACAGCTGCATCAGTTGGAAAAATAACACAAATACTGTAAATGCTGTCACTGAAATAATGATATATGTAGTTACAGGAGACATAGCTGAACAATTTCATATATAACATGTTTATGTAGGTTCAAAACTGTTTGAACAGTAACAATTTAAACATGTTGGACTGTGCTGTCAGGCAGGCTAGCAAAGACTCTGAAAGACCAGGTACTACCGGCGAACAAAAGCTCAAAGTTCAAAAGTGTGAGTCATATCATTTCAAAAATGGTTCTACATTTTAAAAGTAAATATGTGTGTATTTGTTGGAATTTGGGGGTTTAAACAGAAAAAACAACAGTAAAATTGTTTTAAAAAACCAAAGTCCATTAAGGGGCCGTGCACACAGAGGACGTGTCTGAATTTCATCAGACTATTTTTTAATTGTTTTCCAATGTAAACATGCATCAGACGGATGTCTTTTTACCTCGCGTCATGTCTTGCTGTTTTTGAATGCAGGGTGCTGCTGTTGCTCGCTGTTTTTGGGCAGCGTCCAAAGTTGAAATCCGTTCAAGTTTTCCTGAGATGCAGTGCTCATCAGTGTCAGTTTTACCACGGGAGTCCAATCACAAGAAAGAGGGAGTGGGACAAATGTTGATAAACACCTACTGCTGCTAAGAGAATGGCCGCATTTTCACTTGTTGTCACAGCAATGGTGAAACATCGTCTTTTTCTCCTCGCTTTTAAATGACACTGTGTCCCAACTACAGTAGTGTTGCGACTCGCATTTTTTTCATGCAAGCACGTCCTGTGTGTGCACGGCCCCTTAAGGCTGTTTTATGCTTGTAAGACATATGTTGGCAGATGTTTTAAGAAAAGTGTCGGATGACAGAGGCTTTTATGCTTAAACATCAATATATATATATATATATATATATATATATATATATAGGCGCCATGATGAGTAGTGGGCTACTGGAACTAGACATAGCTGCACAAGAGCAGAAAACCTAGAACTCTTGGAATGCTACCATTCAAGTAACCCCAGAGAGAGGGGGTACATAAAGAGGATGTGGGAACCCAACATCTAAACTGACAATGAAACAGCTGCTAGCTCAGTGTTCTAACATCCTCAAATGGCAGCTGCTTTCACAACTAGAGACTGATGAATTACAACAACAATGCTAAGGCAAGGGGGAGCCAGGACATCAGGTGAGAGGGGAGATTCAGTCATCCTCCCCACACTCCGAGATTGGGTAACAAGCCCCAGAAACTGCCACCCTGAACACAAGGGCTACTGACCTGAGATTGAAGATCATGGCTAAGCAAAACACCTGGCACCCCTGGACACGACTACCCCGGCTAAGTGATAAAGTATCCTCTGAAAGTCTGCTTGAAGATGTGAATGCAGCTTTACAAACCATCCCTACCAGGACCATCACAGAGACCAGCCAGCTGATGTACAACACAGCAACAGTGATCAACAGTGATAAGATGAACAGCCACAAGGGGCACTACCCTCCATGGAAAAGGAGACTAGAGGCCAAGATCAAGGCAACACAAAGAGAAGTTAGTCAACTCTCAGAGCTTCAGAAAGGTGTGATGAAGAAAGGGATTCCCAGGAAGTACCACCAGCTGTCCTTACCAGAGGCACTAGAGACTCCCAAGACTTACAGCTCTGGCTACTCACCTGAAGAGATACACTAGAGACGTGGAGACCAGGAGAATAAACAAGATGTTCTCCACTGAACCATCCAAAGTGTATTCTCAGTGGCAGGGTAAGAACATGAGAGTAGATCCACCCACAGCTGAGACTGAAAGATACTGGAAGAGCATATGGGAAAAAGAGGCATCACATAACACCGATGCTCAGTGGCTAGTGGATCTAAGAGCAGACCACAGCAACCTCCCAGAACAAGAACCAGTAACCATCACAATGGCATCCAAGAAAGAGTGTCAGGTATGAAAAGCTGGATAGCACCAGGCCCAGACATGATCCATACCTAGTGGCTAAAGAAGCTAACTCCATGAGCGCCTGGCAGTGCAGATGAACCAACTACTGATAGATGAGATCCACCCAGAGTGGTTAACCCAAAGGCGGACGGTCCTGATCATGAATGACCCCCACAAGGGTGCGATCCCATCAAATTATCGGCCAATAATCTCTGTAACCCTCTGTACAACATGGAAGGCATCATAGCAGCTAAGATGAATAGGCACATGGCCCAATACATGAGTGGGGCTCAGAAAGGAATTGGCAGCAATACAAGGGGGACCAAGCACCAGCTACTGGTTGATAGAGCAGTCACATAAGACTGCAAGACCAGACAGACCAACCAACCAGACCAAGAAAGCGTATGACTCAATGCCACACACATGGACCCTGGAATGCTTGAAACTGTACAACAGCAACAGGACACTAAGAGCCTTTATCAAAAACTCTGTAGGGCTGTGGAAAACGACTCTGCAAGCCAACTCAAAACCAACTGCAGATGTCACCATCAAGTGCGGCATATACCAAGGAGATGTACTATCACCACTGCTGTTCTGCATAGGCCTGAACCCTCAGCCAGATCATCACCAGGAGTGGCTATGGATACTGGTTCCGAAGTGGTGTGACCATCACACCATTTTTATTTATTTATTTTTTTGGCTAATGCAATTAACTTAAATAGTTAAGGAATAATATTAAGATTTTTAGCTACAGGTAACTAACTAATTTTGCATGATTATGCTGGGTGTGCCAGCTCGAGATTTAGGCATGCCCTGGCACAACTTGGCTATGTGGGTGGTATCCAAGGGGGATTTTACCATTTAGTTTAATGAATTTCCATGTTTAGTAAATTTCCCTATGATTTTCTATAATAAAGACTATTTCATTCAGCCTTTTTGTATTGCAGTCACTTGGGAAGGCTATGGTAGCATTACACTGCTGTTTACAAAATCAGAATTTAATGTTGCAGTTAAAACCCAACAAGTGTTTCTTCATGACACAGCAGTTATTCTGTGAGCTGAGGTAATAATATTACTGTGTGTAAGAAGCTGATGGTTATGAGTCATTATTGTCAGAGAATCTCACTTAATTATCCAAGCCGCAGCTCCTCTGATGTCTTAATTATGAAGAATGGAAGTCCTTTCTTCCATTGTGATTGGATGTGACAGGAGCAAGAGGGCTCATGACAATGGGGACATGAAATGAAGACAATAAATGAAAGAAAGAAATGAAAGGTTTAGGTAGTGAGGTAGTAACTGCTAAAATACTTATTTTCACCACTTTACATTGCTGTCAGACAGCCGTGTCCTTTGGCACTACATTTTCTCAGCTGTAATATAGTGCACCGCATGGAAGTTCTACAGTTGATAAAATGTAGTGTCAAAGGAAACGGCTGTCTGACACCAATGTAACACAGTGAAAATATTCTAAATATAGTGTATACTTACACTGACATTGATTTTTTTTTAGGTGAGCCTTTTTTTAGGTGGCTAAAATACATTTTGTTGCTGAGGGAAGCTCTGTCTCTACTGCAGCCAGGCCAGACACTGCATCTCCCATTGCCCAGTACAAAGGAGGGCTCAGCAGTGAAGAGGGGCATCCTGCTGAGCTGGTTCCAGAACTCTACCCCTAACTCCAGACCTTTGTTCCACGCCCAGCTCCTGCTGACAGGGGACTCTCACACCCTCGCCACGTTCATTGATTCTGGGGCAGACGTCAGCCTGATTGACAAGGGTCTCGTACTTCAGCTGGGCATCGATCAGGTTCCTCTGCCATGTTCGGTGCCAGCCAGCACCCTAGATGGTCATCTCCTGGGGACTGTCACTCATCAGACCACGCCCGTCCACATGCTCCTGTCCAGAAACCACCACAAGACCATCCAGTTTCACGTCCTGAAATCACCCAACCTGCTGCTGATCCGAGGCTACCCCTGGCTCCATTGTCATAACCCTCACATAGACTGGTCGACAGGAACCATCCTGGGATGGAGCTCCTCCTGTCACCAGGTCTGTCTCAGGCAGGCTGCTGCTCCTCTGCCCGCTGTCAGTTCCTGCCCGGCGATCGACCTGTCCAAGGTGCCTGTCGACTACCATGACTTTCTGGAGGTGTTCAGCAAGGCAAGGGCCACCTCTCTTCCCCCTCACCGGCCCTATGATTATGCCATCAACCTCCTGCCCAGCATCACGCCTCCCAAGGGTTGTCTCTACTCACTGTCCACACCTGAGAGAGAGGCCATGGAGACCTATATTAATGACGCCTTGGCAGGCGGAATCATCCGTCCCTCCTCATCACCTGTTGGGGCGGGGTTCTTCTTCGTGGGCAAGAAAGATGGCTCTCTTAGGCCCTACATCAACTACAGGGGCCTGAAAGACATCACTGTTAAGAACTGCTACCCTCTCCCCCTCATTGCCTTGGCCTTTGAGCTTCAGGGGGCCGCTATCTACACGAAGCTGGACCTCCGCAACGCCTATCACATGGTCTGGATTCGGGAGGGGAACGAGTGGGAGATGGCCTTCAACACACCCACTGGACATTATGAGTACCTGGTAATGCCCTTCAGGCTCACCAACGCCCTGCCTTCTTCCAGGCCCTCATCAATGACGATTTAAGAGACATGTTAAACAAGTACGTGTTTGTCTACTTAGATGACATCTTGATTTTCTCCCAGACTAAGCAGGAACGTGTACTCCACATCCAGACAGTCTTGCAACGCCTGCTGGAGAACTCCCTGTTCATGAAAGCGGAGAAATGTGAGTTCCATGCCACCTCTGTTTCCTTCCTGGGGTACATCATCGGTCAGGACCGGATGGAAATGGATCCTGCCAAGGTCTCTGCCGTTGCCGCCTGGCCCATCCCCACCTCACGTAAGCAGTTGCAGCGGTTCCTGGGGTTCAGCAATTTCTACAGGAGGTTCATCCGGGGGTACAGCACTGTGGCCGCCCCGCTCACTGCGCTCACCTCCTCCAAGATACTTTTCCGATGGACCCAGGCTGCTGATGAGGCTTTTCAGCACCTCAAGGGCCGATTCAGCTCAGCACCCATCCTCCTGGTTCCTGACCCTGAGAGACAATTCATGGTGGTGGTGGATGCCTCAGATGTGGGGGTCGGGGCTGTCCTATCCCAGTGCTTTGCAGAGGACCAGAAACTGCATCCCTGCTCCTTCTTCTCCAAATGTCTATCCCCGGCAGAGAGGAACTATGACATTGGTAACCGTGAACTGTTGGTGGTGAAGTTGGCACTAGAGGAGTGGCATCACTGGTTGGAGGGAACTAAGACACCATTCCTGGTGTGGACTGACCACAAGAACCCGGAGTATATCCGCTCCGCCAAGAGACTGAACTCACGTCAGTCCCGTTGGTCGCTGTTCTTCACCAGGTTTAACTTCTCCCTCTCCTACCGACCAGGCTCCATCAAACCTGATGTCCTTTCATGCCAGTTCATGGTCAGGGAAGAGAACACCTCGAACCAGGACACCATCCTTCCTGCTTCCTGCCTGGTGGCCACCCTCACTTGGGAGGTGGAGGAGCGGGTAAAGGCCGCCCTAGCCCGGCTGGTAAAGGACCAGCCGGGTCCCAGTGCCTGTCCCCAGAACCGCCTGTTCGTCCCTCAGGAGCTAAGGTCGGACGCCCGACTCACCTGTCATCCGGGGATCCAGCGTACCAAGGAAGCCTTACAACGACAGTTCTGGTGCGCCACGATGGAGGAGGATACCAGGGAGTTTGTCAATGCCTGTCCAATCTGCAACCAGCATAAGGCTCCTCATCGGGCTCCGACTGGTTACCTGCAACCTCTGCCTGTCCCACATCGTCCCTGGTCTCACATCTTGCTGGACTTTGTCACCGGCCTGCCACCGTCAGGTGAATACACCACGATCCTGATGGTGGTCGACCGGTTCAATAAGATGGCCCACTTTGTGCCCCTTCCCAAGCTCCTGTCGGCTAAGGAGACCACTGAACTGGTTCTGCAGCATGTGTTTCAGCTCCACGGTCTCCCATCTGATATAGTGTCAGACCGGGGCCCCCAGTTCACCTTGGTTTTCTAGAGGGAGTTTTGCCACCTGATTGGGGCCTCCACCAGCTTGTCCACTGGTTTCCACCCCCAATTCAATGGCCAATCAGAGAGGCTGAATCAGGAGATGGAGACGGCTCTCTGCTGCATGGCATCCAAGCATCCCTCGACTTGTTCCAAGCAGCTTCTGTGAGTTGAATACGGCCACAACTCATTGACCAGCTCCGCCACAGGACTCTCTCCCTTCCAGTGTGCCTATGGCTTCCAGCCGCCGCTGTTTCCAGCCCTGGAGAAGGAAGCCTCCTGTCCGTCCATTGAGGCCTTCATCTGCCGCTGCCGCCGGTTCTGTCACACTCAGCATCATTGATTTACCAACAATTATTTTTTTACTCAGCCATGTATAATCTAATGTGTGATCTCAGGCTTAGTTCAGCAGAGCAGTTTTGTTCACTCTGGAAGCATCTGGTGAATTATTTGTTTGTTACTTTGTGTCACACGCAGCCTTCTATGCCAGTATTTTTCCACTCTTCCTCCTCCTGCTCCAATCCACCGGTAACCACGTCCACCTCATCAGGCCAACTCCACTCACCTGCCGACACAGCTGCAGCTCATTGCCAATCAGTGCACTATTTAAGCCTCACCAAACCCTCCAGTCTTTGCCAAATTGTTCTTCAGCATTGTGCGAGACTATCCAGCATGCTTTGCCTGCCTGATCTCCAGTTGCTGACTCTGCCTGTTCCTGATCTGTCCTCCTCGCCTGCCTCCCGGTAAACTTACCTGCCTTCTGCCCCCGAACACGCACTCTGCCTCAGCGTCCTGGGCTTCAGTTTGTTTTACTGGCTTCGACCTCTCTGCCTGGCCCCGGTGTTTCTCCTGCCTGCTCCCCGTCGGCACCTCTGCTTCCGTGGCCTGCTTTCCCGGTACCAATTCTCCTGCCTGTCTCTGACCTCGCCTCTGCTCACTCCTCATTGGCGCTTCTGCGCTGTCGGCGGAGTCGTCCGGTTATAGACTCCTAGTTTTGACTCCGGCGCCCACCCTTTCTTTTGTGAGGCTAAAAGACTGAACTGTACGGGTCCGTGAGCCCAGCTTACTCTCCCTGCTTACGCAGCCAAGTTTGGCCGTCTCTTTCTTCCGAGCCGATACTTCAGAGACTGTGTGTGGGCCTGAAGACTGAACTGCACGCGATCTTTTCCCCCTGTTCTGCATACTGTGTGCTGTGTCAGCAATAAAAGTTATTACCAACCTTTGCTGAGCTGTATTGTACTGCTTTTGGGTCCAAACCACACCTGTTACAACTTTGCTTTCTGTCTCATTTTTCTGTGTTAAATTTGTCTAATTTGAAACTGGTTTGTGGCTGCCTAGCTTGAAACCAGCTTATCTTATATTGCCTAAACTTCTGAGTAAAACTGCATTTAAGATGGAAATGTTCGATTTGGCACTTAGTAGTTTAAGTGGAACTAGCTTAGCTAAAGTTGACTTCACCTGGATTCAACTAGATACTTAAGGTGGACTAATAGTTTCAGTACACATTTTGTCTGCAGTGTAGAATCTTCTAATCTAGCTTATTTCAATAGAGCACTTTCGTTGGCTCTAGAAGCACCAGCTGAACTATTTGTTTGCGACAACTTTCTATCTATTTCTATTAATTTTCTGTTTGATTTGTCTAATTTGAAACTGGTTTGGGCTGACTATCTTAGCTGAAACTATCTTAGCTTATATTGCCTAAACTTAACGTAAATCTGTGTTTAAATTGAAAATGTTTCATTTGGCACATATTAGTTCAGCTAGAACTAGCTTAGCTAAAGTTGACTTCACCTGGATTCACCCGGATACTTAAGTTGAAGTGATAGTGTGCTGAAACCAGTACACATTTTGTCTTACGTGTAGAATCTTTTATCTCAGGCTTAGTTCAATAGAGCACTTATTTAGACCCCTTAATCACTGATACAGTCTCAAAGGGTGTTACAGGACCAGTTTATAGAAAACAAAAGCAAAAAAAGGACACCCCCTGGCCTAAACCCTTGCTAAAATTTCTAGTAAATCTGTGTTTACTTTAATTACTGAGCTAAGCCAGGTACTAGAGTGCATTATTAGTCCATTGAGGGAAAACCTTTAGAATAGCAACAAATGTTAAGTGCTGCTTAGAAATAATCCTGATATTTTCTGCGCTACATATTTTCTGCTTTCTTTTCTTTATGTTGCATAGTCTCTCTCCCATCCCTGGCTTTACATGAACCCACAGGGCCCATATTCCTACATCTGAGAGTATTACTATGTCAATACTACTATCCACTACTCTCAGATGTAGGAATTCTTCTAATATTGCCAGAGGACTATAGAACTGCCAGCTGATGATTAAAAAACTGAGCCTTGTCTAAGTCCCTCCACCTTAAGACTTGGATTATGACTGGGAATACTGCAACCACAGCAGCCCTCTTGACTGCTTTTTTTCCTCACACCTCCAGAGCCACTGGCCATGGGGGAGGCCCAGTGTAAATTCACCCAAGTGAACTTGCGTTGTTATTCCTCCTGCACACCTTTCAATAACCACCTTTCAGTTACATGCAGTCTCTGTATTTCTTCCAGTCAACCTTAACGTTGTGATTTATCAATATACTGGCCAGCTTGGTGACTCCCTTGATGAGATAGATGTCCTTCTCTTCTTTCCTGAAGATGGCACTCCTCTCGTTCTTTGGGTTGACTTCAACATTCAGCAAGAAAAGCTGCAATCTTTAGCCTTTCGCATTTTTTTCTCATCTTTGGACCTCCCAATCCCAATCCCAATAACCACCATGCCCAGGCCTGACTCCAGGTGCGGGGCCCACTGTTCCTAATCTAGGTGAGGTTCTCTTTTTTTCTGTCCTTGGTTTTCCTAAGGGTTTTTGTGGATCACAATTTGTCTGACCCACTCTCCTGAGATTATTTGTCATCGGTGACCGTACCAGGAGACCAATGCTCCACACAATACATCTCTCAGGGTCACAAGGACATACAAACCCTTCCACCTCGATAAGGTTTTGGACCAAGGAGGGGGGAAAGTGACCAAAATCACCAGTTTCACCTGTGGTGCTTCACCTTAGCGAATACATAGACTCTTAAAAAGGATGTGCCATCTTCAGCCCATCTGTCACATTTTAAATTACTTTTCAACTCAACATGTGCTGAAGGTACAATCTTTAGTGCTAGGGTGCTTATAATCTTTAATCTTTTATCTTTAAGCACCACATGGTGACATATGTTGTTGCAACATGCTGCGTTGAAATATAACACCATATATTACAGTATTGTTCTAACCTACACTGTCACCAGTGTTGAAAATGTGGTTAATGTAGTACAGTCCAGACGTGGGCATTTTTGATTTTAAAGGTATATAATCACTTTCTGGGAAACAAGCTTAGCACTCTGTATAGAGTGAATTAGAACTTAAAAGTGGATATATGTAGCAAAATTTTTATCCAGTTGAGTTTTCCCCACACAGACTCAAATCAGATAGAATGTATTATAGTTTTCCAATAAGTTTTATCATATCACTGTGAGATAACGTGGTACCTAAAGAGGGGTCAGAGTTAGCCCAGGAGTCCCTAATAAATCATGAATTATTACTTTTTACAATTATTTTATACACTACAAGTTAGCAGATTGAAATAATGTGTAAGGTCATATATTAATGACAAGGAGGGATCTTGGCCAGTATTTGAGCTACTGACATAAAGTACTTTTTGGACCACTAACCAGTGATTAAGGGTGACATTAAAATTGGGTAAACTAGTCCAGTTAGAGATCCTCATGAAGAAAACATCAACCAATATAGAAAAAATGTATATATTTAGAAAACCATTAAATTATGTTTTCTATGCCAGCCAGAAGGGTCATCATCTCAAAGTGTTAATGTGTTGAAAAGCCTGAAGGATTTTCATTAGGTCCTTGTTGAACTTCCATGTCTACAATGTCTGTGGTATATAGATCAGCTGATTGTCCATTTGTTATTGTTCCTTCTGACAGTAATTTTCACTGTAGTTGCATTGGAAGATTGATTTTTCCATTTCATATTGCTCAAATATTCAAGTTCCTGGTTTCCTGATAACGGCAGTCATGACGTTTTACAAGATGCAGTTTTTTCTTGTTGTTTGTGGGGCTTCGTTGTTGTGAGTGGGTTTAAAAAGTTTGTTGAGGAGGTAGCACAAGGACATTGGACAAGAAATGTGTCTTTTTTTTATTGTAATAAGTAAACCTGTGATCTTTGTGATTAACTGCACTAGCTAAAAGATTTCCGCAATTATCATTAATCCAAATTAAACAGCACACTATTGCAGCTGCTGGTTAGCTAACTATACAGTAACTGTAGCCAGTAAGCTAGAAGTTAAGAGACCTTTTTCACAGCAGCCATTTTGACATGAAATAGCACGGTAAACACAGGTGTTACTAATGACATTAATAAAGGTTCTGTTCCATTTAGGTCTTACAGAGCCAGGGTCCTGCTATTGTTCATGCTGGCTCATGGGAAGACCCTGCTACACTTAAATGGAGCAGAACCTTCATTTATGTTATTAGTAATACCTGTGTTTACCTTCTATTCCATGTCAAAATGGCTGCGGTAAAAAGGTATATTTGTTTTACAAAACATGATAGAAATAGTCCAGTGTCATTTAGCACTGGCTTGAAAACTGTTCTTTTACTTTGCTACTGCAGTCAACCAGTGAACTTAAGTGTTTCTAGCTGCTCCACTGGTGCATTGTGGGTAAGTATACAAAGCTTTTCACTGTAGGAAATTCTTGTCTGTTTTGCTATCTCTTGTGCTGCCAGTTTACTTGTGAAAGAAATGACTGTTACATGGCGACGTCATGGAGAATAGCGGGGATATGTTTGACTACTAAAATCCATAATTGTCATGATGAAATAGAACAAATCAAAAGTAAAGCAAAACATTTTTAGATCTGAGAGAAATAAGAACATTTGTCTGTCTTTTAGCACAAATGTTAAATTGTAATACTGAAGTTTTATTGTAGCTTATTCACCATGATGTTCACAGTTGGCCAGCATGTAATCAGGACTAATATAGTTTTTACTTGTTTCTCTTTATGTAATATACTGAAAAAGTAGTAAACTATTCTGCAGCTGAAAAGGGTCGATAAAATCTGTTTCAGTGGGTTGACCCTCCACTACATTAATGTCTGAAACGTGGCTATAGGACATCAGCTTCCAGCTTCATTAGCTGACAGAATGTGAGTGGACTCTGGTGGAAAGAGGGTTTCCTTCTCTGTGTCCTTATAAATGTTGTAAACTGTCTGGCTATGACCCTGATGCAGTCATGGTGTGTGTGTGTGTGTGTGTGTGTGTGTGCACGCACGCGCACGCATGCGTGCGTGCATGTGTGCGTGTCCATCTTCTCCCAGCAGTAAAGTGTATTTTATTGGAGTTAACACTGAGGTCAAATAAAGCAGATTTATTTCTACGGATTACTAGCGGTCTGCTAGCCAGTCTATAAAACAGAAACCAATCACTGACATACACGCACGCACACAAACAGACACACAGAAACACACACACACATACAGAGGGAGATTGTGAAGAGGAGATATAATTCCTATTTTGTGAAAGAGCCAACTCTGAGAATAAGGTGTTGTATTAAACCATTTTAGCCCTGTGGACCCCCCAAGACCTGAAAATGGTCTAAAGTTGTAGGTGGCAGGCTTGACATCTCCCTCCATTACCATAGACCTTTCTTGTTATTTGACTTTTGTTGATTTGGGGAAGATTAGTTGAGCTCCATGCTGTTTTCAAAATCCTGTGCTGTATTCATTCACTCATAACATTCTTTTGAATATAAACCAAAATAAAGACATAAAAGGGTCTTAGTACATCTGTTTGTAACCCTGACATTTTTTCCCCAAATTGTACCTCCATGTATTGCAGCCCCAAATGGTGGTGAAACATAACTGTTTGAATCCTGAGGAGTTCGGAACTAACCCAGAAATCATATAAAGGAAGTCAGTAAATTAAATGTTTCAGTGTGTGGTGGGATGGAGGTGGTGAATAGATGACTCCACCTCTCTGGACAGAGTGCTTGCTCTCTGCTGCTCAGGAGGCCCGTTTGGATTTCAAGTCTCCAGTTCAGATTGGTCACTTTCCCACCAGTGAGAGATGCAAATATTTAAAGAACAGCCAGCATATATTGGAAATAATAAAGAAAATAATACCATTTGGTGCACACTGAACTCAATAATAAAAATGATGAAATACCAGTTCCCATTTCTCAATATCATTCAATGTGGTAACAATCTTGTAACAAGGAATGACATTTTTAAAGCAACCTTTGAATTTCTTTTCCTTCAAATCGTATGGGTGCACCCTGGATAACTACTTGTATATATGTTACACATATAGTTCACAGTCACAATCCATACAATCAAATCTTCATTTCAAGAAAGTTTACAGAACTGCATCATTCCATCGTAACCCCACTCAGTAAAAAACCCATGTGAATGGAATATGTGTGAGAACTTCTGAGAGTCCAGCTATACTGCAAGTGGCTACAGGCATATGTGAATTGTGAAAACTGTCCTACTACATTAGTAGAGTGAGGTTGAAAATAATATACAAAAGGATGTCTTTGCATGCAGTCTTCTGGTTCAGTTGCTCACCATCCTTGACTAACTTAGACACTGCCCTTATCAAACAACCTGATCTGTTTGATACACAGAGAGGACCATAAATAGCACAGCAAACAGGCCTAACACTATATTTGCAACAGTTCACAGAAAGAGCCTGCAGCCTTCAAAGGAATACTCCAACATTTTGGGCAAAATAGCATTTTTCCGACTTACCCAGACTGAGACAAGATGTTCAATACCATTTTCTCCTCTGTACATCCACTGGTTTTGTTCCTATGGGTAGCATTTCATGTTAGCTTAGTATAAAGACTTGAAGTCTAACTTCTAACTTACCCCTCAGTCTGGCTAAGTTAGAAAACAAGTATTTTGCCCAAAACATTGGAGTATTTCTTTAAGAATATGTGAATTAGCTGAGGTGGGAGTTCTTTTGAGGCTGCACTTGAATATTCATTAATCGTTGGATAGAACCACAGTCAGAGCTTGTGTGGCTCCAATTGCTGGAGAGCAAAACATAAAAACAGACATCAAATTATATGCAAATGATATTCAACATTTGCTTGTCTATGAACCTATTATACATGTGTATGGCGGTACACCTCAGATTTTTTGCTCTTAGATGGTGGTCTTAGTTCATAATTAGATACCTAACAATCTAACGAATGACCCATCTTACAAACCAATAAAGTAAGCGGCCGCTGCTCATCATGTGACCAACTCCTATACACTTCTGTTAAAAAAAAAAAAAACAACCTCTTGCTATGCTCTTTCTCTGATGCTACTTAGATTACATAAAACGAAACTGGATGGTAATTTTTGTCCCATAATGAAAGATAGGGTGCTATGGATCAGTATGTGTCTGTCATATGTTATCTCAGACACCACTGATTGCATCTAAACAAAAGACCTTTTGAATATAGAATAAGACGGTCCACTCCGCCACTTTACAATGGGGAATTTTGAAACGCTAAAAATGGCGGCATGCCAACGTAAGGCACACTATCAGCCAATCACACATTCAGATTTTGCGTCGCTGCACAGCTTTGATATTTACGACAGTGCTAACGGACAACAGTGCTACAAGTCCAGACAAGCCCAGAGAAGACAACAGTTAGACTGCTGGACACCACCGAATTAATACAGGTAAAACTGTAAATGTATACGTTTATAAAACTATCGTTACCGCTGGACTTTGTGCCTGACACGAGTGTTTACACTTACCATGGCAACGACACAGGCTGCCGCATATAGTGTTGCTGTGTAGATAGCGCATGCTATCAAAATTACTCCCATGATTGGTCCAAGGAAGGGATTGTGAATACAGGTAAAACAAGTTGACGTATCTGTTACTGGTTGACTCAGATGGGGCTGCTATGTTTACTGTTGCCTTGCCATCCTGCTGCTAAATTAAAAACTTTTTTCTCTGCAGTGTATATCACTTTCAGATGTGGACTGCGCCAATAGCTAAACTTACTGCTCTGGGACACACACACAC
>OMKZ01026871.1:0-19872 GCA_900302535.1 Neoniphon sammara
TGCAAATGCGTACAGGGTAGGATAATGGTGTGTTGAGGGAAATGGGAAAAATGGTGGGGTTTGAGTGATTGAGGGAACACAGGTGTTCATGTGCTCAGGATTTGTGCTTGAAGACATCCAGGAGTCACTGTTGGAGGTGGACTCGGTCTTTGCCTGTTTCTTGTGCTTCACCTTTTTGGTGAGTGAGGAACCTGATGATTTGTCTCAGAAGGGAAGGCTTCTTGGACTTCTGGGGTTTTCCTGCAAGCTCTGCTTCTCTACTGTTAGCTTTGAGCTGATCAGAGAGGGCCTTATCCTCCATCTCGTGGGCGTTGAGCTTGTTGACCAGTTCATCCACTTTTTGGTGAAGGGCTGCTGTCTCTTTTTGGAGGGCCTTCTTCTCCTCCATCTCTGCCTTCAATTTGATAGAGAGCTCCTTGGAGACTTGGGTCATCTCTACCTGGCTTTTCAGCTCCTCCAATTTTTTGTACAGCTCATCGTTCTCTCTCTGCAGCGCCTCCATGTCCTTTTTCTCTGCCTCAAGTCGAACAACAAGCTCCTTGTTGCTTGAGGTCATGTCTCTCTGGAGAATTTGCAGCTCATCCAAAAATTGCTGGTGCTTTTGTTGGAGCGCCATCTCCTTCTCACATGCCTCAAGTTTCAAGGTCCTCTCTTTGTGGAAGGACATGCAGAAGGCAATCTTCTCTGCCTCATGGTCCTTGAACTTGACAGTAAGCTGTTGCATGGTCAGCTTCATGGCCACCTCCTGGGCAGCCTTCTCCTTCATGCAGGCCTCGAGCTTCATGGCCAGCTCCTTGGCGGCCTTCTCCTTCTCGCAGGCTTTGTGCTTCATGGCCAGCTCCTGAGCCGCCGCCTCCTTTTCACCACCCTCGAACTTCACGGCCAGCTCCTTGATGGTGTTCCTTTTGCAGGCGTTGAGTTTCAGCTCCTGGGCGTCCTCCATCTCACCGTTCTTGAACTTCTTGAATAGCTCATAGTGGCTTTTGAGCTTTTCTGCTACCTCTTCCACTTGTAGTAGGTTCTCCTCCTTCTTTGCACATGCATTGAGCCTCATGGACAGCTCCTGGGTGCTCTTGTAATTTCCTTCATCTCTTGATAGAGGTTGTCTTTCTCTGCTCTACAAGCCCAGAGCTTCTTGGTCAGCTTGTAGAGGGTCTCATGGTCCTCAAGGGACCTCTCGATTTCCTCCTTGTCCAGCACAGAGGCCTGATGCCTTATGGTTGGCTCATGGAGGTGAGCTTTCAGCTCATCCATGTTTTAGTCTCAAGCTTCCTTCTATCCTCTGAAGTTAATAATCTGTTGCAGACAAGTCTCTGAATTGAGGTAAAGGTCTGGTAATGCCCTGATGCACCTCTTTTCAGTTTTTTTCCACCAGTGGGTGGAAAATCTGTCCGAAAATCTGTCGGGCTCGGATAGATTTTTTGAGCCTGATCAAAGCTCTAGGGTGGATTGCAGTTATATCAGCTGACACCATGGATAATCCGCATAAAAATTAACATTCTGAATAATAATGAATGGGTTGCGGGTGGCTGAAATAACACATCATTAGGAAAATATTAAAATTGATTACATTCTCTAAAATGTGACATTTTAAGCTTCATTTTTCTTCAGGCACAATATAGGGGCATTTATTATTTATGTTGGACAGCCTTGTTTGTGTTCGGGACTGGCGGGATTGTTTGAGGTGACATTCAGAATTTTAATTTGAAGGGATTAAAGATATACCTGTGTTCAGGCTATTGTAGAAATAGATGTTGCCATTCATCAAAAAATGGCTTTTACTTAAATAAATGTTCATTTATTTAAAACCAGTCCACTTCAGTCTAATATGTTACCATGTCACGCTTATATCTCACTGGGAAATAATTCATTTGGGGACAGACTATTTACTATTGACCATACATGTCACTTTTAACAATTCAATAATGGGTTTCCCCCAGCTGCTCTTCTTTTTCTTTATATTTCTGTATATTTCCTTACATTACTTACATTTGGGACCACATCTAGTTAGTTGGCTTGCCTCTGCACAGAGAACAGCTGCAGTTGCTGATCAAAATAATTTAAAAAGCAGCACAGCCTACACGTGGAGTGAAATGCAGTTCCATGCGGGTGCGGATCTCGGAGAAAATAATTCATTTGGGTGGGTGGCAGGTGGATGGTTTAGGCTATGCTTACATGCAGATTCGGACGACGTCGGGAGCCAACCCGTGCATCACTACCAACAATTTTAAAGTGGGTGGAGATCTCAACCCCCTCAGTGTTCAACCCAAATTTACGCCCTTGCTCTCAAGCCAGACTTTCTTCCACAATCTTTGAATGCGCCATAGATAATCTGTAATTCAGCCTGTTTAAATTTGAGGAGAGGAAGCTGTCATCTTCTACCGGAAAAACTTTTCGTACCGGAAGAGTATTCGACCAATCGCAGCACAGTGTTCACAAAAATATATTCCTCTCGGAAACAACCGAGACGGCTAGCTAGCATGAATGATACGCCGATGAAACTGGTAAAAGAAGACACTGAAAGACATAAAAGATGTCTCCGCAGCAAAGAGGAAATTAGTCAAAGAGGCTAATTTGACTAATTTGGCTTCCAGTGGGAGCTACTGCATCTGTACAGGGGATATGGAAGTGACGATATCCACCTTATTTTGCTACTCGTTTTCATTGCCTCCGAAGCACTGCCTGTTAGGCAGAAGCATTTGGAAATTGCGGGAGCCAATACGTCTGGCTTGAGAGACTAAGAAATGTGCAGACCCCATTGAATTAAATGCTATGATTAAAAGAGTTTGTCTTGTGCATTATAGCAGCTGTGCTCCTCCAAAGGAAACAGCTTTAGCAAGAGCATGAAAAATACAGCTCTGGCAAAGCCCCCACCCCACACACACACACTCCACCTCACACCCTACCCTTCACCGCCACCAAGACCACTGTTGGCAGATCTAAGAGCTTGTATTAGCATCGCAAGATAATAGAAGGATGCATGAGAAAACAAAAGGCGGTGGGATTGAGACACATGGGCTGGATCATTATAGGATTCAATTACGCAGCCCATGCTGCCTCCCCTGTCCACTACTCTCAGGCCCATTCAGCAAGCTCCTTTTTTGGTTAATGGACTGCACATCATCTGTCTGATGTGGTAATAAGGGACACACACAGGGAAATCTACAAGCTGAATTGATAGTAACTGCCAAGATTAATGTTGTGGCTTGGATGCAGGACCACATTTGCAAGATTTTGTCAGTGCAGCAAACAGGTCTGATGAAAAACATATTGGTGTTCTTGGCCGAAACAGCTCCGTGTGCCATCTGGCATCTGTGAGATTGTAGTCATATCTGCTATCAAACATAAATGTAATAAGCTTTAACACTCAGGAGGCAATGTCAGAAGCTATATAATTCTCTAACCTTAGCCTTGTTAGTCCAAATGCAATCCAAAATGTATTTATTATACAAACAAGACTTGGCCAGGATAGCAGCAATACATTTCATTACAGACAGAGAAACAATATTTAAATTTGATTTAAAAGAAGTCAGATGATATCACAGTTTGTTTTTCCTCTCTAAGTCACCGCAGCAACAATTTCCATTAAATCCATCTGTCCTATATCTTCAGTAACTACAGCAGTTAAGCCTATAGTTGTTTTAACCTGTATTCTTAACCTGCTACAAGACAATTTACCATAATGTAAGAAGTTACCATAGGCATTACAGGTAGAACTAGAGTTGTGCAGGGTACTGAGCTGCTCTCGACATTATTCAGGTATCTGCTTTGCCCTTAAATTTATTTGTGCACAATGACCAAATGGTCTGGATTCTCAAGTTTAGGTAATAATGGTCATTCAATAGGTCCATATATACTCTATACAAAAATTTCTTCCAAATAGATCACAACTTTGCAGGAGAAATAGCCGCAAAAATAGCTTTTGCATACAATTAAAAATGACTATCAGAGTGAAACTGAAAAGATGATAGAAGTATGAGGAGAACATTTTTTCTACATTTTTCTAGAACGTACGGTGTAGAAGTTACTAACCACAATGTTAAGATGGTTGTTACAGTGTCATCATCTGGCTAATCAGAATTTTTGTTTTCTAGTAGGGGAGATTTTAGAGCTGTCCACCAAAATTTGATTGTTCTAGGAATTGTAGTCTCTGAGGTACAGATCATTTTAGAGAAGGAGAAGAAGAAGTATTGACTGATTTCTTAAATGGAAAATCTCACAGCACATGAATAACATAAGTATTGTCATATGCGACAAACTACTTCATCACGCAAATAAACACCCAAAGTAGTCACTTATCTTGCTTTCCAACAGTGATACTCACTGGGGGAACATTGATTTCTTGGTTCAACAGACCTTTGACTGCCAGTATTGGAAAGTGACTTTTTGGCACTGTTTGTCTATCTACTCCTTCCTTCCCAGTACCAAGAAGCTCATCAATGATGCCATCATGAACAATGACTTTCTGAAGAAGCTAGAGCCGCAGCACATGAGGGAGATGGTGGACTGCATGTACGTGAGGGTTTACACCAAAGGACAGCTCGTCATCCAGGAGGGTGAACCTGGAAACTACCTCTATGTACTTGCAGGTTGGATCAAAACAATATCTAATCATCTTGTGGATTATCACTTTAAGGAATACTCCAATGTTTTGGGCAAAATACCCCTTTTCTTATTTACCCAGACTGAGACAAGATGTTCAATACCAGTTTCACCTCTGTACGTCCACTGGTTCGGTTTCTATGGGTAGCATTTCGAGTTAGCTTAGCATACTTGAAGTCTACAGGAGTCATTAGCCTAGTTCAGTCAAAGTGAAAAAAATAAACCTTACAGCAAGTATTCCTTTAATCAGAATTTTGCTTATATCGTGAGAATGCAACATGTTTTTTTTTGCATTCATAATACTATCGTACTACAAAGCATATGATAATATGGGAAATGAATTTGGATTGCATGCATAATGTCTGTTTTCCTACATTGCAGAGGGCTTGCTCGAGGTCAGCCAGAATGGGAAGCTGCTGGGGGAGATGCGTCCTGGCACGGCGTTTGGAGAACTGGCCATACTGTACAACTGTAAACGAACTGCGACTGTGAAAGGTGAAATGCAGTGGCTTTAAGAAGAACAAATCAACATTAGCTATCATAAATTTCTGCCTTCTTATTATCTCACACAACAGGGATTATATGCATACATTCATTTTCACATTCAATGGCATATCATGTTCTGTGTTTGACAACCATATCAATGTGCGGGAGAGATCATCTGCTTTATGGTACATTAGCAGATGAGAACTCACAAAGGAAGCTATTAAATCAGCTCATTAGCCATATCTTAATTTCAGTGTTATTCTGGAAAATGCCATATATACTGCAAACTGTTATCTTGGCATTTATGGAACTGTTTTATGCAACATTGTGCACATAATTGTAAGTATAAAGTGTAATGTTATAATAATAAATTAGTGTATGTAAATAAATGTGCACATAATGTAATATACTGTAAGGTTAGATTAATATTTGTTTCTGAGGGTCAGTATCAACACTGATACCAAAACTTTTGGACTGTGGGTGACGGTAGTATTTAAATTTGAAGATTTTCCTGCATTAAAAAAAAAAAAAAAATGACCAAGCTTATTCATAAGGATGCTTCACCATTCTCTATAGTCATGATAAATATAATGTGGTAGACAACCATAATGGGATATTAATGGTGCTGCTCTCATCCAGCTGTGTCCCAGTCTCACATCTGGGCGTTGGACCGCCAGACCTTCCAGACTATCATGATGCGAACCACCCAGGCTAGACACGAGGAGTACTTCAGCTTCCTGCGGAGGTATAAAGCCTATATTGACAGGATCTGACAGTCACAGCTATACACTAGTGTTTCTTATGTCAGTTGAACACTACAAAGGTCAAACTGCAGTCAATTGATGGCCATTTTGAATTTCAAGATTGAGATTTAGCTTTCCAAATGTGCTGCCATGTCTTTTTCTAGACCTTCTTTCTATACAAATCTTGTATGGGGTGTAACATAGTTTAAAGGAATACTCCAACGTTTTGGGCAAAATACCCTTTTTCTGACTTGAAGTCTACAGGAGCCATTAGCCTAGCTCTGTCAAAGTGAAAAAATAAACCTTAAAGCAACTCCGAAGCTGTCATTTTTACACAATGTATCACGTGTATTACATGGTAATGAAATATGATAATATATAGTCTTGGAATGTTTTTTTTTTTAAATGAGAGTTGTTTTAGGAGAAGTTAGTTATAGTTCCTACTACCTACCATCTAACTTCTCCAAAAATAACTTTTGAAAAAAAAATATTTTTTTAAAATTAAATGACCTGTTTTTCAAATACACAATACATTGTGTAAATCAGACAGCTTCAGAGTTGCTGTATGTTTTTTTTTTCACTTTGATGGAGCTAGGCTAATGACTCTTGTAGACTTCAAGTCCTTATGCTAAGCTAACATGAAGTGCTTCCCACTGAAACCGAAGCAGTGGACATACAGAGGTGAAAATGGCACTGAACATCTTGTCTCATTGTGGGTAAGTCGGAAAAAGGGTATTTTGCTAGGGTGACCAAACGTCCTCTTTTCCCTGGACAAAACTGATTTACAGATACCTTTAATTATAGATATCAGTAGTTCCCTTTTCACTATTAAGAATAATAATTACGGATATGTACAATTGAATTTCCACATGTTGAAAAACGATTGTGACTAGAGGAAATGTAGTTTCCTGTTTCAGATATCAACAATTGCATTTCAGATATGTCCCATATATCAACAATTGCATTTTGGACATGTCCAACATATCCAACTAAATGTTAAAATGACTTGCTAGCAAGCCATTTTAACATTTAATCAGATATGACATTTTGACTCATGGAAATTCCTTTTTCTCAAATATAATTGTTGCTAGTATGAATCTAATTTTCGCTAGTTAGAATTGTATATATATATATTGTATGTAAATCAATAATTTAATTTTGACCAGTCAGAATTGAATTTTACATATCTAGAATTCCATGTATGATATCTGTAATGTAAACAATTGTAGATATCAACAATTTCCACTAGTGCGAACTGAATTGTTGATATCAACAATTGACATTTTGACTAGTGGGAATTGAGTTGAAATGAAAAAAATCTGAAATGAAATGAAATGAAATTTGTTTGTTTTTGTTGCGTGAATAATGACCAAAATAAGTCACCTTTACATATTACAATCCTGCTGACCATCCAGGGCATTACTACAGGTACAGAGCCTGAAGAGCATGGATTAGGGTTAGGTCTGAAAAGAGAGATCTTGCATTATATCAGGAAAATAAGCTTCAAAGTTGGCCAGACTTACTAGTTTGGTTGTAAATTAGTCAAACATGATAACCTTAAAAGTTTTTTGTCACTGTTTCCATAAAAACAGCGCAAAAAACAACAAATTTGATTTCATATACTGATATCAAGAAAAGCACAATGACTCCATACAGAAATTATATAAGTAGCCTAATAAAAGTCAAAAAAAAAAATTTACATTTTCAACTGAGAACACAAAATTATTAAGACAGTGAAGACATTTAAAATATTTTTAATATAGATTTAAATTTAAAATAACTATTTTTAAATTACACAAAAGAGAAATTCTTTTTTTTTTTTAAATCCATAATTTTTATATTCCATGGTCGCTTGAAAGGCCTGGCTAGATGCAGTCTCGTCCCTATGCGCATGCGTAACCTTCACAGTTGATTTCTACTGAACAGCCCTAGATGGTCAAAATGCTATAGGGGTACTAGAGCGTCGTAGCTTGAAGCCTAGGGCCACTGACGGAGCTGCCGTTTTTGACGAGTTGGGAGTGAGAACGTGTTGTTGGATAATGATGATAATAATAATTTGAGTTATTCCATTTCTACATTCATTATGAGTTCTATTATATTTTTTGTGAATATTACTTTTACATCATCAGTTAAAAGAGGGCTATCTAAATATAATTTAATAATCCAGTGTTATTACACTACCCAGCTATTGTAGCAGGACATATTTACATTTTGACAATTTATTACATTATCTCTCGGTAATTACATCATCATTTGCTGCAGCTCTAATGAATATCTGTATTTATTTCTCTGAAAGTGTGTCTTTACTCAGAGAGCTGCCTGAGGAGAAACTGGCCAAGATTGTCGATTGTCTTGAAGTTGTAAGTGTGCACAAATCACATTTTATTTTTCTATAACCTATACATGATCTATTTTACAATAAAATGTTTTCCAATTACATTTGAGTGTTCTAGAGAAAAATGACCCTCTGTCTTTTTAGGACTATTTTGATAAAGGGGAGTATATTATTCGAGAGGGTGAAGAAGGGAACACTTTCTTTATTATTGCAAAAGGAGAGGTGAGACATCTGCATTATTTTTCTCACTCATGTTTCAATCAACTAATAAAAAAACGACATGCAACAATCCAACACTAAGTGCTGGAAAGGGAGTTCTTGCTGTGCTGACTCTGATAGTGTCTGGCTGCAGGTATCAGTCACTCAGACCACAGAGGGGTTTACTGAACCACAGGAAATCAAGATACTTGGGGTCGGTGACTACTTCGGAGAGAAAGCACTCATCAGGTACAAACTCATTAAATAGAGTAAAGGATGACATAATCACAGTATCAAGCCATTATGTTAAAGGAGTACTACAACGTTTTGGACAAAATACCCTTTTTCCGACTTACCCAGACTGAGATAAGATGTTACATACCATTTTCATCTCTGTACGTCCACTGGTTCAGTTCCTGGGTAGCATTTCATGTTAGCTTCGCATAAAGACTTGAAGTCTAGTAACTCCAAAACTGTATTTGAAATATACTTCTTGGAATTTTATTTATTTATTTATTTATTTTTTAAAACAAGAGTCATTTTAGGAGAAGTTAGATGGTAGGAAGTAGGAACTATAACCACTGATCACACACAGAAGGATACATGTGTTCAGTGGTTTGTTGCTGTAAGGTTTATTTTTTTCACTTTGACGGAGCTAGGCTAATAACTCCTGTAGATCTCAAGTCTTTATGCTAAGCTAACATGAAATGCTATCCATCGGAACCAAACCAGTGGATGCACAGAGGTGAAAATGGTATCGAACATTTGTCTCAAAGATTGTTACTGAAAGAAATAAAAGCTGAGACAAAAAAGAAAGAAAAAAAGAGAAGCCTTTCACAGCAGTTAAAAGATATCAGTGATATGGTTGAAGGGATGAGATGTTAAGTTTTTAGCTTCCTACTACAGCTGGAATGAATTTATGTTCCCTCAGCAAAGAATACAAGTGATCATTCATGTTACAACCCTCTAGTTGAGAGATTAGCATGCTTTCCCACCCAGTTTGATTCCAATCAAAAGCTGTGGGTTTTTTAAATGTTAGTAGGCTGACAAAGGCACTCTTCATCACACAGTATAACAATAGTCTTAACATGTAACAATAACACTGTAGGTGTTGGATATGTATGGGTTTGTGTTGGTTTTACTGCCACGTTGGTTTGAGTGAACTTTACATGTATCTCTACAGTGAGGATGTACGCTCAGCCAACATCATCTGCAATGAGAACGACACACAGTGCTTGGTGGTGGACAGAGAGTGAGTAGCTGCATGATGTTAACATGGAATGTCATGTTCTACGACTGGATCAATATAAGGGGCCCAGCTGAACCCGAATGGGTGCCATGGGTGTCTGACACACACAGCTAACAATGAAACCCATGGAATTTAGTACTATTTTAAAATTCCTCAAAAGTTAAATAAACAATCGTGGACTACTCTCTGTTGCTAATTCACCGTATAGCTACTATATCTGTATTATTCTCATTTCCACCCCTAGTGGAATGTTCTGTTGACTCATTATCATAAAGCTGTCATTCAGCGTCTCCAAAGACTTACTTGAGGAGCAGAACAATGATCTGTCTGCTGGCAAACTTGTGTGAAACACAAGTGAAACAAAGTTGTGAAACACACACGTAAACCATTAGTTTGTCATCTCAAGATACTGATGTGGCAAAAAATCTTGCCAGTCGCAATTCAAACTAGGCAAAAAATGTTCTTCTAATAAGTTCAATAAAATCAGGCTGGAAGGCTTCAAAAAATGAAGGTCCGCAGGCAATCAGAGTGTAGAGCAGCTTTATTTCTTCTTGAGATCTCAACAGAAATCAAGCAGGAGTCAACCAAGACACCCCAAGGAAGACTGATTTATTAGGGTAAATGCACCTGTATTTATATTGAATTTTTGAGGGTACGCCCTGTCCCAAGAGGCCTGCCCTTTGACTTTCTTGACCAATAAAATAATAGTGTCATTTGACATAGGCTGGTAAATAATGGTGTGCAGAAAGTCCCTATCAGCCGATCGTATGATCAGCTGATTTGGCATTCCCCTAACTTCCCTGCGACCCTGAGACACCACTATTCCCAGGCCTGAAATGGGTCAGCTTGTTAAAAAAGTACATCATATTTCATTTTTAATTAAAGGCACATCATATTTCATTTTAATGACTTGACAGCAACCAGGTGCATCATATGTCATTTTTAATGACCGGACAGCAGCTACACTACCACTGGACAGCAGCTAGACTACCATTTCTTCATGCATTGAGATATTGGGACATCATATCTTGAATGTAATGCGGACAGTGATGTTTTCAGAATATTCTCTTCAATACCAGGATTATTAAGTTATGAATCAATTTAGTCAGTTTAGTTAATCTTAAGACAGTTGGTTTTTAGCTTTTCAAGCTAGCTAGCTAAATAGCCAGCAGGCTAATTTAGCAAATCAATTGATGCTAAAGGTACCCAGTATAGTTTTCCTTGTAAAGACACTCGGTTTTGATTACATTAGAAATTTCTCATCAAAATATTGAGTGTGTCCTTAAGGCCTAATAAACATGTTGAATGCATTTCCTACCTCAAAGACATTTGCAACATCTTATTCTGGTGTATTATGAAAGCTGCATTAATTACATCGGAATGTTTAATATGTCTAGTACATGTAATGTAAATCAAAAGTCGACTGAGTTTTCCTAGTGGGCACTACAGTACCACTCACTATTAGCCTCTACTAACATTAGCAGATACATCAGTGCGCAAATCAGATTTATTGATGTAGACATTAATCAGCATGTCTCAGAATGATGCAATACAGTATGGGTGTATAATCAGATGTGTTAACAATAAGACAGTGATCATTTGCTGACCAGTTACTATGGCTAGTTCGCTAAAAAGAATCTGACATTATCGAAATACAAATCAATTAAGTGTATCAGTGGGGAAACAACAAGTTCTCAGTCAAAAACAGGCCAAACCATTTTTACTTAGTTTTGTTTAGACAGTCAAGTTATATATTTAGAAACCCAAACAGCTATTGATCAAGGGCTTGACTTCCAGTATGGCAACCAGAGGGTGCAACATGGCGGCCATATTGGCATCCTCTGGCACTCTGAAAAGTCCTGTTCCTGTGAGCAAGGTTACATCTGGTACTACTACTTGAGGCAAACCACAACATACATACACTGAAATGGGAGCATCCCTTGTCTTTCATATTACCCCCTCTATCCAGTAACTTCAACCAGATGGTGGGAACCTACGAGGAGCTCCAGGCGTACCTTAAGGAATATGTGGAAGAGCTTTCCCGGAGTGATGAGAGGAGAAATGCCCTGTGAGTGAATATCATACAGATTACAAATCATATGCACATTTGGTTAAAACACCACCTCAGCTATTTCAATTAGCATCACTTAAAATGGCCAAATACAATAAATGTACAGAATTTTACCTTAATGTGATTGGTGCAGACACAATAGTGATTTAGACAGTAACACAGCACACATAGGTAAACTGTACATATACTTGATACTTGGTCCTTGTTACGTTTTGGGTGATGATCTAGAACTAAGCTGTGGGAAGCTGTGAGTGCAGGATGGCTGTGTATCCTACTGGCACATTCTAAGTCCAGCCTCTCTTCATATCTGCAGTGCAATAGAGAAATCACTAACTAATGAAATCTGGTTGAAGTAATGAGTTAAATGAGCTGTTGTGGTGTATGTTTGGAAAGGAAACCTGCAGACTCCTGAGTCATGATGGCACATGACTGACAACAACAACACAACTCAGGATTTACTGGAACGATGCCTCTGCCTGCAAATGCAGTATACATTTGTCATTCCTACACTGTAAAAATGACAACTAGTAATTGTTGATCTTATAAAAGTTTTCAAATTTATCTGACTTATAAATAGGGCTTTGCTAATTGCACTAATAATAACTAATAAAATTTGCTCAGCAAACCTCTCTATTGTTGCCTTAACAAGTAATTTCAAATCAGTATGACAAGGATTTTTGAGTTGCAATTACTGCATACTTAGACTTAGAAGACTTAGAAGACTTATTTTCAGTGTGCCCATGTGCACACTGAGAATAAGTTTTCTAAGTGGTTTTCACATCATTTTACACAGATACATATATGCTTTGTGTGTCTGTTGTAAATCTTAGTAAAGTCAACAGCAGTAGTCAAAAGTTGAGAAAACCCCAAAATGTATTGTATCATGTTGGCTTGATAATTTGAACGTTTTCCCAACGTTTTCATTTTTACAGTGTATGCATCCTGTACATACTCTACACATCATGTTCTCTCCTCTCTCAGACCCCAGTCCCCACAGATTGACTCAGCAGATGACCAGGAGCTAAGGAGGCTGAGGGAGAGGACAGCTTTGTTGCCTCCACACCAACCTTTTCAAGAGTTTGAGATCATAGCCACATTGGGCATGGGGGGATTTGGACGAGTGGAGCTGGTGAGAAGCATACCGAATGCTGATAGAGTCTGCAGTCCTTTAAAGACCAGTGTTGGGGCTAGTTACTCAAAAAAGTAATAAATTACATATTACTCTCAAAAATAGTAATGCCTTACTTTACTTTATTACTCCCTGGAGAAAGTAACTAGTTATATTACTAGTTACATTTTTTTCTTAATTACTCTATAATTGCCTAAGATGCATCAGATGGAGGGAGAACAGATAAAGGAGGAGTGTTCTTTAGAGTCTTTATTACGCCAACAACAGTCTGGAGGACTGGAGGTAGAGTTACAAGTGGTGAAGAGCAGCTTCCTCCCCGGGCAAAGTGTGCACTTCACCGTCAAGTTATTTTCTTTCCGTTGAACATATTCAAAATAATGACAGAATTTCTACCCATCGAAACTAGCTTTCTGCTGCTGGGAAACTTCTTCTGAAAAAGTGCTTGCTGTAGTATGTTCTGGTGTTGTTGACACTTCCATTTTTTTCCCATTTGCTTTGCGGGTGCCGCTCTGCCGCCGGCTGCCGGTAAATGATGCCTCGTGCCAAACCCAGACCAATCACTGTTCCGTTCACGCCCTCCTCCCCTCCCTTCTCTTCTGTGTGTTGTGTGCGTTGTGTGTGATGAATGATATGTATGACTGGCAAATGCAACGCAAGTAACTAGCTCGGGAAAACTGTAATAATATTACCATTTTCAGACAAGTAATGCCTTACACTACTAGTTACTGAAAAAAGTAATATTATTACAGTAACGCGTTACTTTGTGTTGGCTATATATACAAAAAAACTCCTATATTACCCTATATTAAATAAGAATAAGTATGATAGAAATAGAATAGTATAAAAATAAAAAATAAAAATATTGTGCATATGAAATTCAAGTATTATAGTATATGTAAACAAATTGCTGCGTCTTGGGTCTTCCATGCATCTTATGTTCATTTATACCTGGGTTTTAAGAGTTTCTGATCTAATCTCCTCTCACTTTGGTGAGAGGAGATTAGGGAAGCATGGTAATTCCAGCTTTAGAGGGTGTCTTAGACAATCGTACTGGCCTTCCCATCATCTCACTAATTTAAGGTGATTTTTGGAATGTTACAGGGCTTTGGATTCTTTGGTTTCTTATAATTATGTGGCACACACACGTGCACATTCATACAATATTTGATGGAAGCTTTCATCCATACCGCCTTATTATATAGCACCATCATTGCATTCATTTCTAGTATGGGTGGCCCTAAAAGGACCAAAACCCCAGCAGTGATTTTTGTGCCTTCTCCTCTCATTGACCTCTTTCCTGTGTCTCAGGTGAAGCTGAAGGACGAGAACATCACATTCGCTCTTAAGTGCATCAAGAAGAAGCACATTGTGGACACCAGACAGCAGGAGCACATCTATTCTGAGAAGAACATCCTTCAGCAAACAAACTCACAATTTATAGTCAGGTATGGGCCGCACTCACCAAGGAATGTCAGGTTTTGGTGTCATTTTTCTTTATTTTGCACCATTGCTCAACAGTCATACAGAGAGAAAGCCATTGCACACGAGGCAGAGATACTTAAACCACTGACAGTAGACCCAGTAGACCAGAATGCAATGTAGCCATAATGCATTTTGTGTAAGGAGCAAAAGGAATTGTGGGGAAGCTAGGAAATCACTAATTGAAGTGGAAATAGACAAGGGGAAGTGGGTACACCAAAAAAGTAAGTTACACATTTCATCAAAAAATGACCTCTTCAGAGAATTGCATATTAAAATTGGTGATTGTCCACTTATCCATCAAGGTAATTATAGGCAGTACTGTATTATGTGACACCAGATAACCTTGTGATTTAGACAGTGATGTCATGGTAGGACATGGTGCATTAGATTCTACATAGTACAATTACTCTAAGAGAAAAACAACATAATTTTATGAAGAATGCACTGTGGAATTGATTCAGCATGTCTAATTTGTTAATTCAGGATTATGCAACAGGACACAATATGAACCATATCTGCAAATTTATGCAGAGTGGGTCCTCCCATTGTTTCTACAGAAAAGATAAAAGAACAGAGCAGACAATGAGACAAGATGCAGAAAAGAGATTTTAAATGATATTTTACATGTTTTAGTTTAGAGATAGATTAGTGATGGTTAGGTTAGACAAGGGTTTAGTGTAGTTAAGATTAAGGTAAGGAACTTCTGGATTTGGGAGGGACGTCTGGCTCTTGCCACGAATACAGATGGGGGAAAAAAAGAAAAAAAAAAGAAATGTAGGCTCCCTGATAACACCATGAGACTCTTTATTTAAGTACCTTTGATAACACTTTAGCTTTCACAATGTTATGTGATAGGCTTCATTGCTAAGGCTTTAGCATACACTATGTTGACTGGCAGTCGGCTCCATGCCAACACCAGCATTCACTATGTGGAGAGAGAGAGAGAGAGAGAGAGAGAGAGAGAGAGAGAAAGAGACAGTCTGCTCCATGCTTCAACTTTAGCTTAAAAATGTATGATAGTAAATTACAAGCATTATCTAAAGTCAGATTCCATAAATAAAACATTCCTAGGTTTTTTTTGTTTTGTTTTTTTTTCATGAATTGAGTACAACTTGTTTAGCCAGGTTTATTTTTTGGAACTATTCCAGGTGACCCACCATGCATTATGAGCTGCACAGTGATTTTAGGTGTATATAGTTTCCCCATTGCCAATCTGTTCACAAGTGTTCACAGTATGTTCCTATTTTATGTAAATTTGGCCAAACTTTCATGCAAAATTGCCAGATAGACAAATAAACAGCATCATTCAACTTTGTTGTGAGGCTAGACTTTTACTGTTGGTCAACTTCAGGTGGTCATGTCCCTCTGCCAACGTGTCACTCATCTTGATGAGCGGTCTACACTAAAAAAGAGAAGAGAAAAGCTGGTCTCTGTGTTGGGATTCCCAGTGGAGTTGCTAAGGAGCCTCTTGAGGGAATGTTGCTAAGTCCAAGGTCCCACCACTGCAGCGTCGACTCAGTATTTGATTTATCTGTCCTGTGACTTTCAAAGACAAAAGCCTTGGGCAAGCAGTGCTGTTGACTGTCAATCCAGAGAGGAGCCAAACTGCAATATTCATTCTTCCCTTTCTTTCATTATTATCCTTTCCCTTGACTTTTTCTTAGATTATTTCATGTCAAGTTTAGCAAGCTTAGAGGCTCATTTTTTTCATGGAACATTAAAGCTCACTTCAAGAAACAAAGTTAAAGATTCCTCACCAAAAGTTCTACCAAGTGTAAATGCTGTAGCCCTTACGCTCATAACGCATTATAAGGCAATAGTGCATTATATTGTGGGTATATGATGATTATTATACTCAAATACTCAAAACATTCAGGTGGTAGAATTCTTTATAATGCAACTGTGTAGTTAATTATATTTACTTGAATCACTTTTTAGATTTCTGTATGTCATGTTGCTTTCCTTTGATGTCGGAAGTTCCGACTTCCGACTTGGAATTTCCGACCTCCCAGCTAAATGCACTTCATTGCAACCAACATAGACCCAAGCAAGAAGTTCTGGCAGGTCTCCAAGTACAGTCAACCTGTGTCCAGGCAAGTGCTAGTGCCACAGCTAGTGCTTGGTCCATTCATCAAATTAAAATGTTGCGTTCTGCTTTTGTAAAATCATTAAAAGATGTTCCTACAAAGACTACAGACTGGTCCAAATTGAAATTGAACTTATTTTTAAACAAAAAATCATAGAAAAAGTTTATTTACTGTTGACTGTGTTGTCTGCATTTTGTTATGACGTCAAATATGGGTAGTTTGGTGAAGTCGGAGCTTTCAGCTCTTCCCCGAAATTCCAACTTGGAGTTCCAACCTGACTGGCATTCCTTTGCACTTTTCCATGTAGGAAGTCCAATTTATCCTAGTTCCAAGTTCAATGGAAAGCACCATTAATTCTATTGTAAATTTACTTACGCTACTAATGGGATTGTAATCTGCTTTCAAGCAACACAGTACACTTCAAGTGTTACTGAGGATCTCTTGGATGTCTGTGTCTGTGCTACAGGCTATTCAGAACGTTTCGGGATGCTAAGTTTGTCTACATGCTTCTGGAAGTGTGTCTTGGTGGGGAGCTGTGGAGTGTGCTACGGGACATGTGAGTGTAGGTCCTTTTGCTATACTGTATGATAACACCCATTATAACAAATAATGCCATAAAGATGTAACTGTCTTAATGTTGAAGACCTGATTACCCAGAAATCCCATAAGATAACGTCAGTAAACTAAATGTGTTGCAATGTTGGGAATCCAGTTGTCTTTGAACAGAGCCCTTTCTTCCCTATGTTAAGGAGACACATTTTGATTTCCCCCTTTTTGCCCTTAAAGGAATTCTCCAACATTTTGGCAACAATACCCTTTTTCCAACTTACCCAGACTGAGACAAGATGTTCGGTGCAATTTTCACCTCTGTACATCCACTAGTTCGGTTTTTATGGGTAGCGTTATTTTGTGTTAGCTTAGCATAAAGACTTGAAGTCTATAGGAGTCATTAGCCTAGCTCTGTCAAAGTGAAAAAAATACATCTTACAGCAACGTCTAAGCTGTCTTATTTACACAGTGTATCAGGTGTATTTGAAATGCATGTCTTGGAAATAAAAAAAAAAAACAAAAACAAACAAGATTTGTTTAAGGAGAGAGAATTAGATGGTAGGAACTATAGATGGTAATGTTCAGCAGTTATAGTTCCTACCATCTATAGTTCCTGCCATGTAACCTCTTCTAAAACGACTCTTTTTTTTTTTTAAATCTAAGACATATTTCATTACCGTGTAACACACGATACATTGTGTAAATAAGACAGCAGATCTTGTCTCATTCCGGGTAAGTCGGAAAGAGGTTATTTTGCCTAAGACGGAGTATTCCTTTAGGCTTCAATAGACACTTCCTGTGTGTGGATTTCCCGCCAGTGTCCAAACTGATACTTGTGTTTAATCCGGGTGTACCTACTGGCTGAAACGACAGCTAGACTTTTGATGCAAAGAGATTTCTGCTCACGTTCACTGTGCGCACCGCAATTCTGATGTGACGTCATCTGGCAAACTCGGACTTCATTGATCTTGCCCAAGTATTCGACTGGGAATTTCTGTTCCAACAGTCATTCTACTGGACATTTCTGAGTAGTACATCATTCTTTTATAGGACGTCTGAGTACAATTGAAATCTTGCCTAGGGAAGCTTTAATTAGTGGAAGACCATGTGATCGTCAAGTGGATTTATGCTTGATATTGAGTTGTTCAATAGCAAAGTTTGGGTACTTCCCTGACACTACTCTAACTTAATATAAAAGATTTATTATGAATACATTTAATTCTCTTGATATTTTCCTTACCTACCAGGAACTTCTTCAATGAGCCCACAGCCAGATTTTGTACTGGCTGTGTCTTAGAGGCCTTTGATTACCTCCACACCAGGGGCATCATCTATAGAGACCTGAAACCTGAAAACCTCCTATTAGATGCCAAGGGTTATGTCAAAATGGTAAGGGACTTCTTTGGGTGTCCCAATGTATTTAGTGGTGAGTAATGTGGTTTGAGTGGTTGGTATCTCTTTCATCAGGCAGACTTTGGCTTTGCTAAGAAGATTGGCCTGGGGAAGAAGACCTGGACCTTCTGTGGGACGCCAGAGTATGTGGCCCCAGAGGTCATTATGAACAAAGGCCATGATTTTGGAGCTGATTGCTGGTCCCTGGGCATCCTCATCTTTGAGCTACTGACTGGCAAGTAAGTCTTTAAGGTGGAAAGTCTTAGCTGTGTGCTGAGAAATTATGCAGCTTGCTATCCCCTATAGCCGCAAGTGGTAATTGTTCAATGTGTTTTACCTTCATTTACCATTGCTTTATTCGCAAGACAATCTATAGAAACAGTGAACCAAACTGATGTTGTGCAGGACACAACATCAACTACATGGGTAACCAGTTAACATGACAGTTTTCTCAATATTGACTTTGATCAACTTTAAAGAAATACTCAAATGTTTTGGGCAAAATACCCTTTTTTCTGACTTACCCAGACAGAGACAAGATGTTTGATACCATTTTCACCTCTGTAGGTCCACTGGTGAGCTTAGATTAAAGACTTAAAGTCTATAGGAGTCCTTAGCCTAGCTCTGTCAAAGTGAAAAAATAAACCTTACAGCAGCTCTGAAGCTTTCTTATTTACACATTGTATCGTGTATTTGAAATACGTCTTGGAATTTTTTTAAAAAACGAGAGTCATTTTAGGAGAAGTTGGATGATAGGAACTTTAACCATTGTCGGTGTGTAAATAAGACAGCTTCGGAGTTGCTGTAAGGTTTAATTTTTCACTTTGATGGAGCTAGGCTAATGACTCCTGTAGACTTCAAGTCTTTATGCTAAGCTAACACAAAATGCTACCAATAGGAACTGAACCAGTGGAGGTACAGAGGTGAAAATGGTATGGAACATCTTTTCTCAGTCTGGGTAAGTCAGAAAAAGGGTATTTGGCCCAAAACGTTGGAGTATTCCTTTAACAACAACGATAATAACAATTAAATTATAATGATTTAATGTTTTACCTTGATATAATGTTTTACCATTTGAAAGTGCAGGAGAAATTATAATCTGTTTTCTCAACAGCCCACCCTTTGCAGGCTCAGACCCTATAAAGATCTACACCATGGTCCTGCATGGCATTGAGAAGGTGGATTTTCCCAAGAGAATAGGAAAACGTCCAGATGACCTTATTAGGAGACTCTGCAAGTATGTTGAATTACGAATCTTTTTCCGACACCAAAAACTGTTTCACACCAGGCACGGATGGTTCATGGTTTAAGGGGCAGTCACATTAGCACTAAACCCAGACAGAAATTTGTTGCGTTTCCCATACACATCAATTAAAAGCCCAAGCGAATGAAGAAAAAAAATTTCTGCCATCAGATACCACAGCAGAAAAATATCACACCGCCACCATCTCCACTTGGTGGAGATGGTGGAGAAACAACGGCTCCTCCACTGATTTTGACCATGTCCCACTACCCGGTGCTATACAACACATCGCTGCCAAATTACAAA
>OMKZ01026874.1:6206-19450 GCA_900302535.1 Neoniphon sammara
TGGAGGGTAACATATCCACTGAAACCTGCCTCAGCGTCCTGGATGTCCTCTGTTTCTTCACTCAGTGTTTCAAGGTTGGCAAACGCACGCACACACACACACACACACACACACGTATGCATATAGGTATTTATATACACAGACCTTCCTATTTCACTTCCTACCTCCTACTTCCAGTGCACATTATTCTTTATGTCCACATAAACCTGACTTATTCTTTTAAGACTGTTAGTCATACTGCAAATTTTAGTGGGTATTGTAGCAATGTTTAAGGTGTTTCAAAGATGTGTGTGTGTGTGTGTGTGTGTGTGTGTGTGTGTGTGTGTGTGTGTGTGTGTGCGCGTGGTAGACCCAGCTGCTGGACAGCGATGGTCACAACCCCTTGATGAAGAAGGTTTTTGATGTCTACCTGGCCTTCCTCAAAGTCAGCCAATCAGAAGCTGCCCTCAAACACGTCTTTGCCGCCCTCAGAGCTTTCATTAACAAGGTATGGAGAATGAACACCCGCACACACCCACACACACACCTGGCATGAGCTCCAACTATGAGGAACATCTAGCAGTGCAGGAATGCAACACCAGTGTGTAGGACTTTGACATTTGATGCGTAACCTAACACCGAACATGATCAACAGAACAAGACCAGACACATGCCAAACAACCGACTGTGCTGTATTTTGAGATTGCACAATAACAGTTAATGGGCTTCTTTTGTGAATCACAACGTGAGCAAACTTGGAAATAACTAAGAAATTCTTGGTAATTTCTTGACCAGAGGCGAAGGAATAGTAGTGAAAGGGGCTGGATTGGGTGGGATACAGTATCAGTAGGTGTAGTGGGGGCTGGCATCAGTCCTGACCAATCAAATCAGCTCTTCTCATCTTGTTTTAAAGCAGTGTGCACCCCGCCGTGACGTACTGACATTTTTGTAATGGGAATCCAGACAGACTTCATCCAAGAGAAACTGATGTTCTTGTCTGGGAACGCTCCCTAAATATAAATATACAGCACCCAAAACATGTCACCAAAGCAGAAGATGTCTCTTTTTAATGTGAATTCACATTTCTGGTAAAAGCCCAGTCACTATGTCTCTGTTTGTTACGGTGCTTATGTGATTATTATTGTGGAAAACAGCCACAATATAGCAAACTGTGCAGTTACAGCAAAACAATAGCCAGTTTAAGACATTTACATGATTGTATAAAACAACAACACCCCTACTTATTTCAATATTCAGCCAGAACTGGTGAAACTGGAGTTTTCTTATAAACACACAAACACACACACACAAGCACACTTCCTGTCCCACCATGATCAAATTTATCCCCAATGATTACAGCCATGCTTCTGTTCTAGCACACAGCGATGTTAGTCGCAGCCATGGGCCTTTCTGTCCTTTCACCATTGCAAATAAATACTCAGTGCTTCGGCTGCTACTTCCAGAGACCTGTTGGAAAGAAGTTTATGTATTTTTTGCAAGAGCCTAGACCTGGCTGCACGAGTAATCTACCCACACTTGATTAACCCGCGCTTTATTGCTTGAGAAGGCGCACCACATCTGTCAACTTGGCTTCAGATGGAACGACATACCAGTTCTTCTGCCTTTGGATTGCTGCAACTTGTTTAATCGACAAACTGGGAACACCCTCATACATCCTATAAGCAGATATGATAATAAAGATAATGGTAAGAATCAGCCATTAATCTGCCCTGCTACAGAGCCTGCCATAGTGGCATAATTACCTTAATGAAATAAAATTTTTTGATGTGCATGTGAACGTGTTTACTGGTATAAGTGAAAAAGGAATTACTGATATCTATAATTAAATTAAAGATATCTGTAAATCAGTTTTGACTAGTCAAAATGTAATTACTACATGTGAAAATATATTTGTAACATTTGTAACATTTTGACATGTCAAAATTGCTTGTAACATGTCAAAATTGTTTTACAGATATCTTAAATTAACATTTTGACATGTCAAAATGTTATTTCCACTAGTGAAAACTAAATTGCAACTAGTAAGCCCTACTGATTAAATGTTAAAATGGCTTGCCATACTATGCTGTAAGATGTGTATCAACACAGTCTCTGCAGCACTCCCCACCCATGTCTTGTAGGGGCACGAAATTACCACACTGACAAATTCCCAAACCCATTTGCCATTTCGCCCATGTGACGGCGCCACACTTAGTCTGCACCCATTGTCTTAATATTTATTCACCATATTTATTCAGTCCCTGTGCTAACTTTTATGTATATAGTTATTTGTTGATATATGAAACTAAACTCACAGGGATATGTTGACATTTTTAATTATTATCTCTTTATGTGTTTATTATTTTGTTGGTCCTTTTAAAAATCCTACCCAAGGCTTTTAAAATTATATTATGTAATATGATTAAATGCCAATCACACAGTTGCGTATCATCAATATAGTAGCATACATATATTATAAATTCCAGTTTAACATGATTTCTCTGGTGAATGGTGGTTGTTTTTGATGAGCTCTAAACGTATATTAAAAGATAACACTTATATAATTTTGCCTTAACTACTACAACAGTTTCCAGCAGTATAAACAAACGGTTCACATTCATGCAGTGTTTGTGCCATTTTCTGACTGGAGTCACTCCTGTTCTATTATCAGTACCATCAAAAACAACTTGCAGGGCCACACTACTCTCTGGAGAAACTGCCATCATTGCCAAAAAGAAGCAGATAACAGGCAGCAGCATAACTTGTTTGCCTGTGTTTGTTGCCATGAGTTATGCTCTCAGCTCCCATAAAAAAAAAAAAATAATGGCATGCTGCTGATTGGTTTCCACACTGACTGTTTTTTTCCCCACAGGCTTTTTACAAGATTTCAACCTTTTTTGATTCCCTCAGTTCCCATTCATTCCTGCTGTTTTTCCCTGCATACTTGTTTTCCTAATTGCATCACCCCCCAGTGTCCGCTTTAACACACTAACATGTCGTCGTGTCAGTTCCCATCGGTGCTGTTTAAGGGCCGTGTGACGCTGTGCGAGGCGCTGTGCTACGAGGTGCTGAAGTGCTGCGTCTCCAAGCTGGCCTCGCTCAGGGCCGAGGCCTCCGCCCTGCTCTACCTGCTGATGAGGAACAACTACGAGTACACCAAGAGGAAGACCTTCCTACGCACACACCTGCAGGTATGGGTGTGCGTGTGAATGTGGTTAGAGAGCCTGTTAGTCAGGAAGTGCGTTATCTTTCACTTGATCTAACCTCACTTTTCTGTCCACACGTTTGTTTCTGCTTGTAACTGTACCGCGAACAGTCATGGCAATCATCACACTTTTCACACTTGACTTCTAGCCTTTTGTCCGCACACACACTCCTCGTGGTCTTTCCATTTCTTTGTCCCTGACCTCCATTAACACAGCAGCAGAAGGCCGTCCAATTCTCTGTTAGCTCTACATGTAGGATTTATGATATCACAGTTTCCTTTCTTCCAGATGTTCATTAACTGTGACACAGATGAGGTGTTTTGTTAACACTAGTGACCGGGGGCTTTTCTCCCTCTCATTTTTTCCCCCCTCCTACTCTTCTTCATTTTCCTCTCTCCTCCTCTCCCTCTGCTCTCCTTTCTCTTTCCCACTTGTTTTCCTCTTTCTGCTCTTCTCCCTCCCTCTCCTTCTCTCTTTTTCCCCTACATTTTCTTTTCCTCTCCTCATTTCATACCCCCTCCTCTCTCTCTTCTTTCTCCTCCCTTTATGTCCTCCTTTTTCTTTTTTTCTTTTCCATCTTGTCCTCCTCTCCCTCATCACCTCCTCTCCTTTCTCCTCATCTTCTCTCCTTCTCTTTCTCCTCTCCTTTTATCCACCTCCACCTCCTCCCACTCCTCTTCTTCCTCCACTCCCTTTTTTGCCTTCACCCCTCCTCCTCCTTACTCCATCTCCTTGTTTCTTTCTTTCTTTCTTTCTTTCTTTCTTTCTTTCTTTCTTTCTCCTCTGTCCAGATCATCATTGCAGTGAGCCAGCTGATCTCTGATGTGGCGCTGACCGGCAGTTCGCGCTTCCAGGAATCTCTCTCCATCATCAACAACTTTGCCAATAGTGACAAAGCCATGAAGGTACAATAGGAAATGTTGAATTTGTTCAGCCAGGCGCCATCTTTGATTTAAAAAGACAAAAAAACAAGTCTGGAGTGGAATAAAACAAGAAGTCGTGCTATGTGTGATGCTCTTTCAAAAATATCAGTTCATCTGTCAAAATCAGCAAAGGAGACTTGCGATATTTCATAATGTGAAACTGTCTGGTGGTTAACCCAGCTTTCCCAGCATGTTTTTCAAAGGTTTCATGTCACGTGACTAAAAAGCAGTAGAAAACTGTCTGTTAACAATGAGTTTGCATTTCCATAGTGTGTTCATCTTGATTCTTGATATCTTGATGTTTTCGTGGGTTTTTTAAAGTATAGCATTATCAGGTACTTCTGCTTCCCTTTAATACAATATAGGGACGTCATTAGAGCAAAAACTAGAGTATGGTCACAGGGTACAACAAAGTGAGTGAACACATTTATAGATTTATGTTAGAATCACATCACTAAAGAAATGCTAACTATCAGTGGACAAAGTGTTATGTAGACTTTGTGTAATATACCGTATTGACCCGATTATAAGACAGGGATTTTTTCTTATGAATAAATCTGAAAAAGTAAGGCCGTCTGAAAGATGGAGAAACACGGTGACCGTCCCAAACAAAGTGGCTCAAAAGTAGGGCAAGTTAAACAAATGAGAAGAAACTATGATGCTAACTTTAAGATGATGGTGATAAACGCTGCAGAGTGGTCAAACAACTGCCAAGCAGCAAAGAAATATGGTGTCACGGAGTGTAACGTATGGAGATGGCGAGCCCAGGTTTATTATTTTCAAATAAAATTATTTTCTTTATTAAAACAAGATTTGGTCCATATAAACCGTTTTTTCTACAGATGGGTCTTGAGAAAGGGGGGGTCATCCTATAATCAGGGTCGTCTTATATTAGGGTCAATATGGTAATATGCTCACAATATTTATCCTAATCAGTGATATTCACCCATAAAATTTTGTATGTTATGAAATGTTCACAAACTAGTCCAAAACAAAAAATTAGTAGTCCAGAAAAACTTGTACAAGTAAGGAAATAAATGATGCATTCATTGCTCACTAGAAATAAAAACAAGGTTTGTTTTCATTCATAGAAAATAAAATTAGAGAGCAGGCAGCATCGGCATCTTGAGGCTTCCTTAAGCATTTAATTAGGAGATCAGTATTTCTTCATAATGCCTGTCAACTTTGAATGCGGGCTCAGCAGAAAATGTTGGCCAGTCAGTAGTATAAACACCATGCTGTGGTGTGCGACAATGAGGGGATTACACTCGGAAACATCAGAAAGCCTGTCTGTGATCCAACACTCTGTGTCTATGTTTATTCTGTCTGTCTGTTCAGAGCAGACGGTGATTCCCACTTCTGCCTGTGGAGATAAAACACTTCCCTCCCCTTGTGTGATTACTCTATATGCAGCTTTGTAGTATGACTGTGGTTTACTTAATATATATTCTACTGTGGTGGCCCGCCGTGGTAACATCAATTTTTCAGTTTTATCAAATTAATTGTAGCCTACTTTTGCCGAGACAGACCCTCATGATCAAAGTGACACTGCAGGTCATAACATTCCTTTAGTTTGCCTATAATATTTCTGTAGTCCTTCAGCAGCAACGCAGCTGTTGAAAATACACTCCCCAGATCATGCCATTGCTGAAAGAAAAAAATTCTTGGGGAAATACAAGTAAATAGTAATCACCAACTATGACTTTTAGTGAAAGCGTGGTAGTGATACTACAGTAATGTAGTAGATAATCAGTGGTTAAACAATCATATTCCCATAGTGCCTAAAACACATATTTATAATAATACCCTGTGCAATTTGGAGAGAGGCATTTTTCATGTGCTGAGCCTGTGTTTAGTTTACAGAACATATTTACTGCACATGTAATGTGCTGAAGAACTGTTTGTGTAGACAAAAAGCCCACGTGGAAAAAGAAAAGGAGGCTTTTGATAACAAGATTGCTTTACTAAAGCGTTTGGAAAGTTGTGAGTAAAGTTGTTAGGAAAGTTGTATCATGTGTTCACTGTTCAGTAAGGCAAGCACAGTGTTTGCATATTTTAGCTGTTCTGGGAAGAATTTCCTCTGGTGCGAGCATCTTCCCACCATCATAAATTATAAAAGAAATTAATCCCAGCAACACAGGCCTCCAAATATGACGATGTCACTAACTCACTCGTTTGCTCACACAGCCCATACAGCCACTTTCATGCCTTAAAATTCTCAAAAATGACAGGTATTCAGTGTTTCCCCTAATATCATTATCAAATTCAATAGTAACAATAAAAAAATGCAATAATACTAATAATAACAATAATAATATAGACCCATTATAATAATAAGACCTAATAAATTGGCAAAACCTTATATTGGTCTACCCCTAGTGTAAAATACCCGAGTTATTTCTAGATGCGCCTTGCTGTGTGTATTTGTTCAAATGCATTTTTAACACGTTTTCATGTGTACGTGTGTGTGTGTTTGCCCATGTGTGTATGATGCAGTCCACGGCGTTCCCCTCAGAAGTGAAGGGCCTCACTAAGCGGATTCGTACGGTGCTGATGGCCACGGCCCAGATGAGGGAACACGAGAAAGATCCAGAGATGCTGCTGGACCTCCAGTACAGCCTGGCCCGGTCCTACGCCAGCACCCCCGAACTGAGACGCACCTGGCTGGACAGCATGGCCCGAGCTCACCTCAAGAATGGAGACCTGTCTGAGGTATCAGCAGGGAGACCTGGAACAGTCTGTCTGTGTAGTTGTCTGTGTCTGGTTTACTGTCTGTATCTGTTTAAAAATGTGCAAAAACAAAACACACACAGCTGGTGTGTGGCTTCTTTATCCAGACTGAGGCAGAGCACATGTGGACTGCAGGCTGTTGTGTTGGACTGCCCACGCTTCTTAAGCCATCTTCACATAAAAATTTTCTCTTCTTGAACACTGACAAGCATAAACTCTTCACCATCCCAATCTTTTTAAACTCTGAGCACAAGGTCAAGTGCTCAGAGTTTACTTAAGGAAATGATGAAGTATATCAGGAAACCTTTACTTGGGGTTGTAGGCTGACTTGCACATTACTATGATAATTTCTCACAAACGCTTTTGCAATGTCAGAAGCACAGAAACAATCCTTTAACAGTGCCAGGTTGAGTTTTTTTCAGCGATTATGGAACTACAGGTTTGCTGATGAACGGGTTTGAACAGGTTTATTCAAACTGAAGCGATTGGTACTGTTTCAGCTGTTATTGTGACAGTAGAAAAGGAGAAGCCAATCTGTGTGAGAGGTGGAGGACTTGGACAAAAAAGATGCAGGGTTTACGGAGAAGGTTCCTCATAGCATTGAATTTGCATCAGTGGGGAAACACAAACTTTCAAACTTTGTTTCTCCTACTCTAATCTATATCCAGACTAGAATAGAAACATGTGTTCTAGTGCTGCAAGAAATGCTTTAATGATTTTAAACTTCAAAATGCAAAAATGTGCTGCAGTTACATGCCAGTCGTTGTCATTCTATTGAGGCTGCAGGCTTGATACCACAGTACAGCACAGCCTTGAGAATGTTATTGCTTATATATAACATGCACAACATTTTTACAATAATAACAAACATTAAACAAAGATACAGGCTCGGGGTTTTAATGTGATAATTTTAATTAGGCAGTGACTTCCCTGTTGATAAGTGATCCCGGTGTGAATCCACTCCATTGTAAACAAGGTGGGGTCATACTATTGATTTATACAGTACAAGACTTATGGAACACCTCCTGTTATGTTATACAACAAAAGTTGTCAGATCAAGCTTGTCTTTTCTCTTTTCACTGCCCTTCCACAGGGAGGTCAGAGGTCAGGGTCAGCACCCCTGGAGCTGCTGGAGATTCAGGGTCAACTGTCAAGCACAGTTAAGATGCTTGCCGACTGGTGGTCCAAATGAATGAACACTTTTTCCACAGTCAGTCAGCTCCTACTGTGCAGCTATAGCCAGTACCAATATAATAAGCATGGAAATTAGAATATAATGTTTGTTGTCTTTTCATGGGAAGTGAGGATTGGACTTTTCATTTTCAGTCTCGTCTTCAGCCTGCTGCACGGGTCAAGCTGACGTGACTCAGACCAAGCCCTCTAATGGGTTCCTTATCTACAATCTAAACCATGAGTCACAGGGCATGCTGGCAAATACCATTCACCCTCAGTGTCTCGTGGCTGCCTCTGAGATTCATAATAATACTCACGTGTGGCAGCAAAGATATTCTCCAATATTTTATTTTATTTCTATGGCAGTATAAAACACAGTGATTAAAGGAAACTCAATGCTTGGTGGCTGTGCTGGTAAAAAGTTACCTGTTGTCAGGTGAATTGGGAGACAGTACAGGAGGAGTGGTGGCACCAGGCAAATGAGTAACTACGGCTGTGAGTCATAAAATGCAGTCAATATACGGCAATAATATGCTCAGCAGTTATGCAGAATAAAGCAGTAGAAACCAATATTCTAATGACATATTTCTCTTTGAGTTGTCTCTCCAACAACTGTTGCACGAGTCTTTAGACTTATGAGACAATGCCAACATATTTCAAATATCTAAGATATGCATAAGTGGAAATGGATATTAATAGCTGTGAAAAATAACAATGATAGTGAAAAATAACAGGAAACTGGAAAACTGTAACATTCAGTCCTTTGAAGGAAATAAGCCATTCAGGGGAATGAAAAGTGTCATAAAGTCATAATTAGGGATGGGTATCGATAACCGGTTCCTGTTAAGAATCGATTAGAAATGGTTCGATCCATCAACATCATTAGCCTTTATGTTTAACGATTCCCTTATCAATTCTTTACATTACACCGGAGCAGCTGGACCTTACGTCGATGTCATGTGACGTGCCACACGTCAATCACGCTTGTCAGTCAGCAGCAGAATTTCCAAGACTTATTTATTTATGTCCAGAGATATCCAGATCCAGTGACCAATTTCATATTTATTTACTTTTAAACTCAATAAAATGTTGTTGTTGACACAGAAAACCTGTAAAGTCTACTTTTTGTACACCAAAAATTCACAGGAGCAATTCATAAGGGAATCTGTAAAGAATCGGATCGATAAGCGGAATCAATAATGGTATTGGTATCAATAAAATCTTATCAATACCCATCCCTAGTTATAATGATGACTTCTGATATCTAACATTCATGTAAACGATATTACTGTGCGGTTCAGCAGCTATTATGCCATCTTTGTCTGTGTCATTTCTCTCTTGGTCTCACTGGCTTTATGATAAAGTATGTGATTCCATGTACTCATCTAGAGTGACGTGTTTCCAGTCTTATTTTGTCACATTGCACCCTGACACTGGTGTTTACTAACTACTTCTTGTTTCCACAGGCAGCCATGTGTTATGTTCATGTAGCTGCACTGGTCGCAGAATACCTACACAGGAAAAGTAAGACCCATCACCCATCTCCATGCACACACAAACATAAACAATGTTTTCACTTCTCTGTGTGTTACATACAGTACGTTTTGCAGTTGAACCCCATTTAGTTGAAAAAACAAAGTTGCATTGGTTCCAGTGTAAAGGGCATGATTAGTCAGATGCTCTTTTGTGAAAACAGGCAAAATAATAGCTAGCGGTGGAAGGCCTCAAAGAAAAATGTTTGCTCATGTCAAACGCTCACCACATTTTACTTACTTGTAACTGATACTGTGAGAACTGTAGATGGTGCACGTAGCCATACAGAACATCTAACCATAACCCAAACTAAGAATCACATGTACTCTTTATGCAAACACATCAAACCAGCACAGTGTATAAAACAAAACAAAGCCTCACAATACTATCCATTGTTTTTGTTGCTTTTTTTCATTATCATGTCCATCTGATAAAACTCTTCCTCTAAACAAATGTGAGACCATGTTGATTTCTATAGAAATACAAGCAGACAAGGATATTTTTATATGTGCAACAGTCTGCCACTACAAAAAGCTTATCATTCCAAAATTTGCTTGCAGCCTGTGGCAGAGACAATGGTGAACACAGTTTCTGCTTTTCATAATGTAACTGATTATCAGGGAGCTCAAGGCTCTCACCAAAAACACCACAGTGATGATATTTTGCAACAACCTGTTGGAGTGAGATTAGGGCTGCCCCCGACCAAAGATTTTCCTCGTCGACTAGTAGCTGTTAGTTCAAGCCATTAGTCAACTAGTTGGCGCACATTAATGATCTTAATTTAATTATTTAAATACATATATTTTGGGGATGTCAGAAAATGAGTTCTGGGGCTGAGAAAGAATGTTACTGAGTAGCCTAACACTGTTCACAATGTGCTACATTACAGAGTATTACAAAACCGTTATAATGATCATTTAAAATATGATTTTACAAGCACAGGCATGTGACACGAGTCACCCATTAAAGACACTGGCAAAAGTGGTAATGATTCTGAACTGGATGCACCTATAGAGAGAAATGCACATGAAGTTAAACATGCAGTAAGTGAGGTAATTTAGCTTCCCCAGTCCCTGCGGACACTTGGATAAGACTAATAGTGCACATAAAAATGTGTTTATTTATCTCGACTATCTAGAGCAGCCATGCTAGGTGGCTAACAGGCTACTTACATGTGTCAGATGACGCATCATGTTTGAGGTCAATGAATGAATGGTGAATCTTTGCCTGTAGAATTCACGTGTCACTTTCTTGGGGTCGCCCTTTTACCCTCTCAAAATGATACCACACTTTGGATTTCCTGCCCGATAATGCATCCGTTATGTAAACATGAATGTAAGCCGACATAAAGCTACCTCAATGACTGAATGTTACCACTTACTGTGGCTGTGGTTTCAAATTAGAAGTGCAGCTACCGAATGGAGTTTGATTTTTTATTTACTTCAACTGACTAATAAAAACTTGATCGACTAAACACTCTTCTCATTGACTAACCTTTGGTCGACCATTTGGGAGCAGCCCTAACTGAGACTGACTCCCACTGATTTTTGTGAAGTTTCTTTGCTTTTAAGGAGCCGGCCTCTGATGCTTTGCATCCATTGCAAAACTCAGAACATAAAACAAAATTTGATAGCAAATGTGAATCAGCGCTCTTAGAACACAGTTCACAGTAATTTAACACACAGTTCCCGTGTTATTAACAGTGTAAAAGTATTTGGGCCTGCATTTATTGACTCTTTTCTTTGGCTGTTCATTTGTTAGAGCTGTTCCCTAGTGGGCTTGCCGCTTTTAAGAAGATTACATTGAATATTGAAGAGGAGGCAGCCATGAAAGAAGACACTGGCATGCAAGATGTCTACTACACTGAGGTGAGACAGCATGACTGGACTATGATGCTGTTTGCTGTCATGAGAAGGATTTCATTCCAAAAATTACTTTCAAAAGACGTAAAGGAGTAAACCACAAAAGGAGGTGATGATGCTGACAGAACTTGCAATAACCCACAACAGTGTCGCAACCTAATGAGACTATGGGAACAGCAGTATCATGTGATGTCTTTTGTTTTGATTTGAGAACTTGATACTGCAATTGTAGAGTTTCAGTTTAAAAAAAGGCATGTTATTCTTCTCTTGCCCCATTTTAGGAAGTCTTGGTTGAACACCTTGAAGTGTGTGTGGAAGCACTCTGGAAAGCTGAACGCTATGAGCTCATCACACATATTGCCAAGCTCATCATCCCCATCTATGAGAAACGTCATGAGTTCGAGGTACTGCAACAAAACACTTAAAAGCAGTCTGAACAGCTACTGTTTTTTGCCTTTCCTTGCAAAGTGATTTATCCAAGTCCTTATGCTTATGAAGCTCACGTAATCAAATCCATTTAAGGGCCTTGGTTTAGGGAATAAATTCCTTGTTGTAAACACTGCTGTGGGAAGTTTATCCCATTGATTTTCCACTCACGAGTAAGCTTGCACAGTGCGCGGCTTCCCAGTCTAGTTAAATACTTTGGTGTTAAAGGATCTGCATTGTGTCTGCTGTTTCAAGTGAAGCATTTAAAATCAAGACCGTGGCTGAGGAAACTGGCAGCTCCTGCGCTGCTTTACATAGTGTGTCACCTAGAAAAGTTAAGCAGGAAATCGAATGTGTTGCCTTCCAACAGTGCTGTATGACACGAAACATGAACTGTTTTACTTTGCAAGTAATACACAGCTTCATTCCAGTCCTGCTGTTTTAACTGCATCTTTTGAACTCGACATTGGCTTACCTTGAGAAAATGCATATTTGCTGTTATCAAAGCCTGCTACTGGCATGTATCCTTTTTCAAAACAAATGACAGGAAGGGGAAGGGGAGACAAGTAGAAACATCCTCTTTGTAACAGGAAGCAACAAGGTAACTGAGAAGTATGGTCTTAATTTTGACAAACAAAATGCTATATGTAGCACCGTTAAGCCACATGTTGACAAAGGTGATTCCCTCTTGTGTGTATGGGCCACATCAGAAGTGCAGACAGGTATTGCTGATGTACATGCATACATACATGCACACATTTGTACACAACTTTTCCTACAGCAGAAGGTCAGAGGAAATGTCCCTCTGATTGCATGTGTTTATATCTGTTCAAGTGTCCTTGACTGACATAATACAGCCAGTCACTGCTTCTGGCTGTCCCCGTGCTCTGATTTCATAAGTGACATGTGCTAGTGCACGAGGGTTATTCACGCGTGTATGTCTCAGTAGAATATGTCAAGTGACAAATTTTAATTCAGCAGAACATGTAATATTTCACCTGAACGTCAGCTCAAAGGGAAGTTACGGTATTTACAATTCTATTTTACAGTAGCTCCATTTTACATTAATATGTGACTCTTAAAGGACTACTTCAACATTTTGGGCAAAATACCCTTTTTCCAACTTACCCAGACTGAGACAAGATGTTTGTGATACCATTTTCACATCTGTACTTCCAATGGTTCGGTTCCTATGGTTATCATTTCCTGTTAGCTTAGCATAAAGACTCGAAATCTACACGAGTCATTAGCCTAGCTCCGTCAAAGTGAAAAAATAAACTTTACAGCAACTCTGAAGCTGTCTTATTTACACAATGTATCATGTGTATTTGAAATGTCTTGAAACCTTTTTTCTTTTAATCAGAGTCGTTTTAGGAGAAGTTAGATGGTAGGAACTATAGATGGTAGGAACT
>OMKZ01026878.1:0-11356 GCA_900302535.1 Neoniphon sammara
ACCACTGTGTCGTATCACATGCAGACAGAGAGCAGCAAAATGGAGATTTATTCGTGTGAAAATGTGGCAGATTATTTCAAATGTCATTTTTCTCTGCTGGAGAGAGAGGAGATAAGTCTTTTTTATCAGCTGTAAGGGCCTGTTCACCCTGCTCCTTTTCTCCTGACTTAACCTCCCACACACACACACACACACACACACACACTGCCATGCACTGACAAGTGAACAGAGGAGTGCTGCGAGTCTTCTGAGACCAACAGAGTCTGAACTTCTCAGTTGACAAAGGTGCTTTTCATTAGCCTTAACACACTTCCTGGCTGCCACGCTAGCAGACACACACACACACACACACACACACACACACTTACACACCAAGTTCTTCCCTGTTTCCTCTCTGAATTACATACATGCATACACATTTCAAGTACACACACACATCAAATCCTGCTCTTATTTTCTCTCTCAATCACACACACCTACACACACACACACACACACACACACACACACACACACACATACACACACATACATGCAAAACTACGTGTCGCTCTATTTTGTCCTCACACAAAATGATCTACCTCAGTTTTCTCTCTTTGAATGAGCTTTTGTTCATTCTTTGTCCGTTTCCTTTAAAGTGTGGCAACAATTTCTATATGTTGCAGTTATCATTGCACAGGGCTCTCTCTCACTCACTCACTGTCTCTCTCTCTCTCTCTCTCTCTCTCTCACACACACACATGCACACAGCCGGTCTCACCTCCAGCACAGGGGGCGGAGCAGTCGGAGCGGACCACGCCCCAGCTGTAGTCAGGCTTCCTCTCGGTGCGAGGCAGAGTGTACTCCCACAGCACGCCGGGGTTCTTCCCCTGCAGCAGGATCTGGGCGAGAGAGAGAGAGAGAGAGAGAGAGAGAGAGAGAGAGAGAGAGAGAACTGAAAAAAGATGCAGGTTTTCCCCACCCACATATGATGCACATATCTTCCTGTCTCCTGCCTGCACTTTGTTTACAGTGCGTTTATTATTTATTAAAGAAGCAGCTGTGATGGAAAACAAATATCAGAGAAATGCGACGCTAAAGCTCTGTGGGATCATATCAGATCACCTTTGCTCCGACCAGGTGTTCATCAGACTGACAACTCTCACTGCAGATGAAACAAGACGACAGTGAACATGTTTCACCGCTCCGGGCCGACCAATCAGAAACACACACCAGTCTGCTGAACTTCACCAAAACCCGCTGCGGTCTGAGGAACTGACAGACTGATGAACCAGCAGATGCAGATCATGTCTGTATCTCTGCCTCACTTCAGCTCTGGCTGCATGTCACCGCGCAGTTTGTGACGTAGAAGCTGCTGCTGTTTGACTCAAGTAGAAGTAAGAAGGCCTGGTGTCAAAACGTGCCTCAGTAAATGTAGAAAAGAGATGTGTGATCTTTTCCATGTCGTTCTAAAAGGACGAGAGCACAGAGTTCAAACTGGATTCTCTAAAGTGGAAAAATGAGAAATGATAAATAAAGTAAATAAATAAAGAAAATAAAGGGGACAAACAAAGTAAAGGCAGATTCCGCTTCTCTTCTCTGCTGCCTGACTGTTCACTGGGAATGGAAACACAGTTTGTCAGTTGAAACACTTTCTGATGCTCAGTCTGTTCTCTGGGATGGACGCGCTTTCAGAAAATTGCATCACTGACTTTAATAAATACTCAAAGTGCACGAATACAAAAAAGCTACTCAGTTACAGTAGTGCGAGTAGAAGTAATGAGTTACCTCCACCCGCTGAGTTTGTCCCACTCCGCCTGGCAGAGTTCGGTGTATTTAAACCAGGACTTAACTCCCTCTGAGTCTTCAGTCGCTGTGGTTTTGACTAAAGGTAACACCAGCGACCACTTGGCAGCTAATTCAGCCGCTCAGCCCACATCGAGCTGCTCGATCTGCTAAACACTGAGCAGAAACATCAAGGAGCGCTTTGTTCCCCCTCTGGCCCCAAACAGGCCAACCACACACTTTTATTTGGTCACTTTATTTGGGGCGGGGCAGCGCGCGTATGAGTGACACTTTCCACATTTCTTCGCTGCCTTCACCACATCTTCCAAACCGGAGCTACCTTTTCTGAAAGGGAGGTTTATTTGGACGCTCAAGCCGAGCGGGGACCAACGGATGAATGAATGCAGACATGCACATTAAGGCTGCAGGGGAAACATCAGGCTATCATTACACTGTCCCGATGAGGATTTGCTTCCATGGAGAGGGATTCTGTTTAGGCCACATTCACGTATTCAGCTCATAGTGTGTGATTTTAACCCATCTCTAAATGCTGAGCTGGGCTGAATTCAGTGTAATATCCACCATGCCCTGCCTCTCTGTGATTTATTCTATTAAGGGATATATTACAGCTAAATACGGCTCTTTCACAGCTTACCTCAGTTTAGTTCAGCCTGGATGCATTTTAATTCTCACTCTGACAAACTGTATCAACCGTCCGCTTCATTTCCAGACAGATCAGTCTATCAATATCTGCAGTAATCAGCTCTGACGGGCGTATTTTCTTTGGGAATTGTCCTAAAGCAAAAAAGAATCCGCCCCGCTCAGAGAGCCAGGCGCCTCCTGGGTTCGATCCACATTCAACAGTCCCAGGGCGCCGGCGCAGCACGTGCCAACGCAGCGCTGCGTGTTGATCGCTCCACGTGTGCAGCGTTTACCTGCACGACAGCACGGGCTCCTCTGATATTTAACAGAAAACAAATAAAGCAGAGACCAAAGGCTTTTGCTGCTGAAGATCCTGGACTCTGCAACAAGCTCCCTGACTGACGAGCAGCCAAGTCCGTCTCATCAGAAGTCTCAGAGGTGCTTTTACCTGATTGTGTTTACAGCTTTTATTCTGCTTTACTGTTTATTACCTTCTGTTTTAGTATTTATGACTTTGCCTTTGTTTTGTTCAGGATTTTACTGCATGTTCAGCAACTCTATCTTTTGATATCATATGTACAGCACTGCTATATAAATAAAGTTTATTATTCTTAATGACAGACACAGATACACACCCACACACAGATGTGCACACCTGCAGAGATCCATGCAGACGTGCAAACAGATGCAAACACACACTGACACAGGCAGAGGGTGTTTTCATATCAGCTTGTCTGCTTGTGGCTGCTGTTAATCAAAACTGAGCGAACGCACAAGTGTCTTCACACTGAGGAAGGCTGACGTGCCAAAACACGTCGTGCATATCTCTCTGCACTGATGAAATAATTAAGAAAAAAAAACTGACAAGATGTGAGTCTCAGCACAGATCTTTTTTATTCAAGGTGTCTCGCCAAAGTTTTGTTCAATCTGACAGCAACACTGATGCATCTGCTTCCTGTTCCAAAACTCCACAAACTGTCACTGGTGCCCGACCCAGACCCTCTGCTGCTCTCAGCTAACTTTTTAACTGCTGCCTAAACAACAAACACCACCTTTAATCTGAGGATGTCACAAGAACCGATACTACTGATACCTCGTCAATGCCAATTTTCTAGAAACCTAACGGTACTGGTTTTACACCGTATCTGTAGCACTGACTGGTGCTGCATTCATGAGTAACTGACCTAGCCCCGCCCTGCCAGGCGTGCTGGTAGACTGACGAAGCGCGCCCGCCTACCAACTTGAGAGAAAGATAGCGAGCGGTCATCCTCCTGCTCCTCCTGACCTGCAAACTGACAAGAAACTCGTGGAAAGAGCAAATTACAAAAGACACGCATGGAAGGATTTTACCTTTGAGGCAGATGATGGTGTGCAAACGCTGCGTCACGTTTTTCAGACAAGGGTAGAAACATTTGTTTTTTGTTTTTATCGAAGGCTGAATGCCTTTGATGCACTTGATAAGCACATATTTTTGCCTAATTTATTTTTACTTCTTACTGTACTTGAAATGCTGTGCAATACAAAGTTTTTACTGTTTCAAACTGTTATAATAAAGCACAAATTTATATTGAAGTATATCAAGAATCGTGGACTTTACTAGTTTTGGCATCGACTTCCAAAATCCTGGCATGGTGACATCCCTACTTTAATCCCAGAGCTCACATGTCTCATGTACAGTAGGTCAACATCACAGACCAGCACCCACAGTCTTGATAGAGAGCCACCAAGCTTCCTTTCTCCTCCTCAACCGTGTCACCAAAATGTCCATGGCCGCCCGCCACGGGCCAAACCTCAGTTCAACATCCGCTGACAGACACTCTGACGCAGACGAGTCCGCTCTGTCCCCTCTGAACCTCACAGAGCTCAGGCTGACATAACTGAAATATCTCCATGGGAATTTGCAGCCTTGGTTTCCGCCACCAAGACGCTCCGACACCCACACTTCCTCTGTTGATGCTACAAATCCAAACCAACCAAAACCCACCGCCACAAATCAGAAACCACACCAGGACTGAGTGTTTATACAAGCAAACACACTCTGACCGTCACTCATATTCCTTCAGCAACAGTGACGTGAAGCAGCAGCGACGAAAACTCACAGCACAGCGATGTTTTTTGAGGCCTATTTAATATATGACCGACACACCTTTGAAACCTTTAACAAATAAATGACTTCCCTTCTCTGGGAGAGTCATACTGAACAACACAGCCGACCGACCGCTGTGTACTGCAGTCTGCCAGGACAGACACACTCACTGAATTTTCCCAGACGCAGTTCTGTCTGGGAAAATTCAGCCCAGTGCTCATCTCCACCTGCAAACAAAGGCACAAGAAAAACAATAAGAGCAAAGAAAAATATCCTGTATATCCACATCATCCCAACCAACAAAACCAAAGGCTCCCCAACACCTGCAATCAAACAGCAATGCTAACTTCATGCTGCGTTCAATACAAATACCCCAATGGGAACTCTACTCAAAGACTGGACAGACCCAAGTTTATCAGATAAACTTCAGTTATCAAAATAGGATTCTTCCATTTGTTTCTAATATGTTTTTCAGCAAGGAATCTGCAAAATGCTAAGTGTTCAGGAGATCCTGGTGCACACAGCAGGTTGTGAGGTGCTTAAAATTTCTGCCATGTGAAAAAGGTAAATAATGTGCGCTGAACCACCAGGCACCCGTAGCTGACTGTGGCTCTAAACATCACAGACAGAAGCCACTCTGCCTTGTTAACCCCTTGGTGGTACAGCAGTATGGAAACATCGCCTGACCATTAGCGACTAAGACGACTCAAGCCACTCCCACCAGTCACCTGCTGTCACTAAATGAGCCGAACCTGCACTGACAACGCAAAGTCAGAAGCATTTATACCTGACAAGCCTGAAACAAGAAGCACCTGAGCAGCCTGATGTCCCGTCATTATCACCATGATTTCGTAAGCACAGCTACTTATTCTAACGAGGTAATTAATTAAGCTGACCAATGCTAATGAAGTCAGTAATTAATCTGATTGATACACTAACTAGCAAATACTTCTATGTCAACACAGGCTTCATGTCATCATCTAACAAATGGGTGGCATTAATATGAACCCTATAACAATGTGTAGATATAAAAGAAAATCAGTTGCCCTCATTAATATGCAAATTTATGCAACAAAGAGCTCCAAAATCCATGTCCCTGTACCATGTACCACAATAAAAAGTCCACATGCTGCAGAATATGTTTAAATATCTATACCAAAAACATCCAAAAATGTATGTTTACATACAGATCATGAAATGTAATGGACAGGTCAGCTTTGGGCAAAGGAAAAAATAGATTATATTGATGGTGATTTGCATTTAGTGGTGCTGGTTTTCCACCAGTAGAAGCTGATTCCAAAACCTACGGTGATGTTCAGAGGCTCAAAAAATCTGTCTGACTTTAAATTTCAGTCACAGGAATGATGTGTTTGGGTGTAACAGTGTTTTGTAGGTTTGTGACCTCTGGTTTGCAGTATTGGAAGGCCGGACTGGACGTTAGCTGCAAACATCTGTCGTGCTCTGCAGGGTCACAGAAAATTCATGTTTGTCGAAAGCAACACACCCTTCATGCAGAAAAGCATCATGATGAGGTTTCTCTCTGTTAGTTTTAAGTGATTGATGTCAGTGAGTCCATACTGTCCCGCAGGGCAACATCCTACCGCAGGGTGTATTGGTTTTCACGGCCCCACCGCCGCCCCACTCATCAAGTCAGATGAGATGATGATGAATTACTGTGCGGCGGACGCAGAGATCAATCTGTCTCGCGGACCCACCGTGTTTCGCCCTGGACTGGCATGACCTCGCCACACCAAACCACAAGAATGTCAAATCAGGGAGAATAATCCCTGCTTGGTTTGCAGTGAGGAGCTGCAGAGGCAACCATATGTTCTGTCTGCTCCTCCCTCCTCCTCCTCCTCCTCCTCCTCCTCCTCTTGTTAGCTGCCTCTCTCTCTTCCTCCATTTCTCCCTGAACAGCTGAGCGGCTCAGCAGATGTGAACACCTTCTCACAGTTTACGCTCACACTCCTCAACGTTTGTTTTCCTTCGAGTGTTTCAAGCTGAGTAAGGCTGCGGGAGTGATCGATGCATAACCTCCCCCTCCTCCTCCTCCTCACACTTCTCTCTTTTCTGTTTTCTGTGACAGCGCCAGTTAAGTAGAAAGTGTGAAGCGCATGAGGATGTGTGAAAAACTCTTTAAACTCTGTTTTTCGTCCCTCCCTCTCTCTCTCTCTCTCTTGGCTTTTCATTTGCAGGAAAACGTTTAAGTCTCCCGCTGCCCTGACCTTAACTTCTCACATCCATAGAGTTCAATTGCAGAATTCTTAATCTTTTAATCTCCCTCTCTCTCTCTCTCTCCCTCTCTCTATCAGCCCCTCTCCCTTTCTCCCTCTGCTTTTTGTAATTACAGGACATACTTAGAGAGATTATGGTCGTGTCATCTGCAGATCAGCAGCCTGCCACCGCTGAGCGCTCTGCTGGACAGACGCATGACCGGGACTCACAGGCGAGCCTGGAGCAGCGCTGCGAGCTTTCTGCTCCAAGATAATGACGCTCCGAGTCCCTGCTCACACATCACACACCTGAAGAGACCAGCATGAATTCATGTTCTGCTCAATAATCTAACGGAGGTACAAACTAAATAATATAACAAGGTTTGGTTCCACAGTATTGCAGTTCAGCCAGCCTCTCCTCGAGGCTTTGGGATTATTATTTTATCACAGATAAAACCACTGTCAAAAAATATGATTCTGAATATTATGACACTGCTAAGAAAGTTAGTTCAGCACAACTTTCTAGAAACGCTCAGAAAACAGCCACTCTGAAAAGTGTGGCGCCCAAAAACTGCTGCCAATGTGTTTTTGTTGTTGTTGTTGTTTTTTTTCCAGATGAAGAAGTTCAGATTTTCAGAAAAGTTACATAGACAAATGAAGGCGTCACTCTCACTCACAATAGAAAAATAGAGGTATTTTATTGTTGGCTATGTTTTAAAAACACCTAACGTTTCACTCCATCTGTTCAAGAGGGCCTTTATCAGATGAACAAACAGAATAAAGCAGAAAAAGACAGACTGAAAAATGATGTGACATCACCTGCTTTTATATCAGAATTTTTTTTTCGATCAGATTCAGAACGGCATCGTGGCTGGCAGCTGAGAAAAAAATGTGTGAAAGTGTAAATTATTGTATAGAAATAATCGGTAAGGGCAGTGTAACCAACCTGTGTTGTGAACAACAGGGTAAGTTACTAAATAACTTCACCCAGGTAAAAGATGGTATCAGCCTTCGAGTTCACGCTGCAAGGTAAATCTTAAATCTTTCCTGCAGGATTCAGCTCCTCCTTGCAGAGGGAGTGTATTAGGTTGACATCACTAAGCAGCAGGAGTGAAACAACAATGGTCTGTTTGGATGCCAAGTACACAACAGCTTCCATGATAAACTGTCTGCAAACACAAGCCTCTCTTCTGAAATAGCAACACAAACACAGAGACATTTCCTGACTGCCAAACAAGTGACCAGCGAGGCAGTTTGGAAATATCACAGTGATATTTCTCCTGGATTTACGGGCCGATCGAAGCGGCTTTAACTGCGGTGTTTCAGTTCAGCTGCAGCCCGAGGGGCCGAGAGGAGACTCGCTTTTACATGACCATCACTTCGCCCGTGGTGCAGGGGGAGAAGGGGAAAAAAACACAGAACGTCTAGCCTTCACCTGGTTTCCACTTCTGTTTTCACGGCCAGGGTTCATAGTTCAAGTGAAAAATAAATGCTTTGCTGACAAAGCTACGAGGGGAGCACATCCCACACAGCCCGCCCTAAAACCCTGCGGACCAGTCGGCGGGGGAGGGGGACGACCCGGGCCGTTTGTCCAACATTCGTTTAGCTGTCAGGGGGGCTTGGCTCTCCGGCGTGGCTGATCCGGGACGGGTAAAGACTCGCTCTCGCCTCAGAGCTCTGGCTGCTGACGCTCCGCCGGTTATAAATGTGCTGAAGTGTTGGTCTGCTCGTAAATCACCTGCTGCGCTCTGCAGAACATCTCACTATCAACCAGCTGAGCCCACACTCTTCATGCCTGCCTGTGAGGGCCAGCTGACTGGGTCATGTCCACACTGAGTAAACCTGAAAACGGCATATTTGTGTCTTTTGCTTTTCTGTCCACATCTGTCCTTTTTTTGAAAAGTTTTCCATCCACACTGATACATTTCCACACTGATGCATTACATACTCCATACTGTTTGATACCATTCTCACCTCTGTATGTCCACTGCTGCAGTTCCTATGGGTAGCATTTCATGTTAGCTTAGCATAAAGACTTGAGGTTTACAGGAGTCATTAGCCTAACTCCGTCAAAGTAAAAAAATGGTATCGAAAATCTTGTCTCAGTTTTGGTAAGTCGGAAAAAGGGTATTTTGTCCAAAATGCATTCCAGTAACAAGAAAAAACAGTGACATCAGCTCCACTGGCCTTCACCCCTGACCTGTGACCTGTGTGACGTTTCTGCTGTTTATGGAAGTGATGTCAAAGCTGCGTTCGCCTGTTTGCCCGTGTCAGCAGCTGTTAGCTGAATGCATGAAGCTGCAGCAGGATTTCAAAATCATGAAACCAAACAGACAAAAGCAAGGCAGACTGCTTTCTCTGGACAGACTGGCCTTGACGAAGCTCCTTGATTTCCTTGGCCTTTACATTTCTGCTTCCACTCACTCTGCTGAACATGTTTCTCCAGGGGGAGAGTGAAAAAAATGGGTGGCTGGCAGAATATGGAGCTCTGGGAGGCGATATTCAATCACAGTATTGAGAAGGTTTGTACAAATCATTGGGATGATTAACAACTTCTGCTTTTCTGTTCAAATTCAGATGGAAAACCCAAGAGACCAATGAGAGGACAGTGGGTGGGTATTCATTTCTTCCAGAATAATTAGGATCCTTCTTCCAGTATTTTTTTTCCACTCTGTACAGAAGAGAAAGCCTGACGTTGAAATGAACCTCAGCACAAGTTCAATCAGGACGACTGTCTCTTATGAACGCTTACTTAAGTCGTGCGCAGATTCCCACGCTGTCATTTCAGACCGTCTCCTCCTCTGTCTGTCCAATCAATCACGACTTGACACAACCGCTGTTAGCCAATCATCTGCTGCTGCCAAACTCTCTCTCTCTCTGCTATCACTCAGCTGTCATTTCGGCACCGCTGCGTTTTGCGCCCCGCCTCCGCCCCTTCACCACCTCATCACTCAGCCGTCACGGTGCCAGGTTCCTCCTCCAGCCGGTTCCTCTGGGTCAGACCTCTCCATCACGGCGGAGAACACCGCTGCGCTGTCGTCTCCGACTGCCAGGAAGCTCGGGCCGATCCTGGACGACCAGCTGCTCTGCGCCGCCAACACCGCTGCAAATACCTGCAGGTTTTCCCTCTGTGACCGTAAGTCCGTTCTGTAAACCCAAAGGTGATCTTTGCAGTTGTAGCTCCGTCACTTTGGATCTGTCTACCTCAGTCTATCAGATCTGCTAAATCCACTGACTGTTGCTGTTAGAAACCGGTTTTGTAGTTTTGTTGCTTTTACATTGGACTGCTTGCTTTTTTTAGTTCATGTTTCTGCAGAGTAATTTTATTCTGTTCTTTGTTCTATTTTTTTAAGCTCCTAAAAAAAATTCCACAAGGTTTTATAGATTTTGCTTTTATATTGGTTTGCTTGCTCAATTTGTTTTAATTTCTGATTCTGTGTTGTACTTTTATACTGTTTTTATTTCCATTACTCTTTGCTGAAGCGCCTCTAACTACTTTAAAAAGTGATACATGAATAAAGGTTATGATTTTAAGATTCGCACAATGCCCGCTCCTTATGAGAGAAGCAACACAACTCCTCGTCCACAGGTCAGTCACCTGTCACCCAGACAACTGCAGCGCTCTTCTGTCCGGACCACACGCCTCTGCAGCCCGTCTGCTGTTCTACCAAATTCCCTCGTGCCACCCTTGCGGGTCGTCTCGCCCTTCCATCGATACGCGTTCTCCGAGGTCGTTCAGCACCTCAGTGGTGGGGCGAGCCCCCCCGCCCCGTCTGTCAGAGCAGGTGATTGGCCACCCATCTTTCACCAGACTGAGGACTCATCTCTTCAGGACACCCTACTGCACCCCACCTACACTTACCTAGATCCTCCCTTCCTAACAAAATATATTACTTTTATGAATACAATAGTAAAAAAAGAAATACAAGTGCTACTTATTCCTACTGAGGGCTTAGCCAATGAAGACTGTCACATATATGGCAAACTGGACCTACAGTGAGTCAATTTGGACAAAAGCAACAGCTAAACAACATCATATTACGTAATGTAAAGTAATCTCTGCAGGAAGAGGTCACTTCAGCATCTTCACCACCACTGTGTACACTCAAGGGGAAAATTCATGCACATATAGAGCAACAAGTAATGCGTACAGCTCATTGATCACATGATCATATGACAATCACACTTAAGTATTGTCAAAATTCTCTGTTTTTCCTGCCCACACTACAGCACAGACTGGTGTGTTAAAACTGATCCACTTTGGAATGGATCCACCATGTTAATGTGGATCCATTCTAATGTGTTAATGTGGCCAAAATGGAGAAAAAAGACATTAAACTAGCTGAGTATTTTGCTCACTCTATCGGCCTGTAATCACATGGCTGCAGCACACAGCACGTCTGAGTTCAGTGTCTCCACGTCCACAGCCGTGTGTGTGTGTGTGTGTGTGTGTGTGTGTGTGTGTGTGTGCGCCTGTGTGGACGAAACACGTGACTCTGTGTTTACACTGCAGCGTCCAGGACCAAGATGTGTGCTCCATAAACGAGAGGCAGGCCTCTTCCATGTGAGTCCTTCACTCTGGCCTGAATGGTGAAAGTGGCACAAAAGCCCATTTAGACTAATTGAGCAACAGCCCCCCCCCTCTCTCTCC
>OMKZ01026879.1:0-20719 GCA_900302535.1 Neoniphon sammara
CCGTCCTCTGGCATATTTTAAGTCCAACTGGACGTCAAGGGACTTCATGATCAGCCAGGGGCTCAGTAGTTATATTATTTTACCTACTTCACTCTCAAAAGATTGGAATGTACTATTGGCGCCATATCATGTCACTTCTTGCTAAAGCACATACATATAAGCTCTTGGTTTTGGACAAATTATTGTCAATGGTCAGAGGTTCCTTTGAAAGTAACAAAAAGTTAAATGATACTATCTTGTCATTTCCTCTTTTAGAATCTTTCCATTTTTAATATTGTGATGAAAATAAAGATAAAGGATCAGTATCAAGCAAGCCTTATGACAACAGTCAAGTGGTTGTTATAAGTTGAATCACAAGGGAGCACCCATTAGCCATTCTGCATGCTGTCACGGAAGCTGGGGTGATCCAGAAACACAGTCCCAGGATACCAAACATTTCCTCTCTTCCTGGGTCTCCCTTAAAGGTTACCCCTGTGTGTGTGTGCAAAGTCTGCCTTTGTGTCATTATCACATTGGACACACATATTTCACAGAGGAGATGAAAGTGTTCCCTTTGCTCATAACATCTGCCCTCTGATGGTTCGTGTCCCATCAAGATGACCTCGGAGACATAGCCTAGGGACAGCGATTATCACCACCCGGTACGCACACTGACTCATCATGTGATCATGTGCTTGTCAGTGTGTGTTTGTGCATGCGTATGCGAGGCCATGAATTTGTGTGTTGGTGTGTCTGTACACACATATGGCGTGACAAGCATGCAACTACCCCGCAGATCTGTGAGTAGGGATCAGTGTGTGGGGTCATGGTGTCAAACACGGCTTACCTGGTCATTTCACTTTCATCATGTCATGCGTCAGATGTCACAGAGAAAAGAGAAAAAAAACTTCCTTCCTTCCTACACGTATACACTGTTGACTCTTCTCTCTCTTGTGCTGAAACAAGTGGCATCATGAAAGCAGTGCAAAGCCCACATGAAAGAAATGCAGGCCATGTCCCCAGACTCCCTCTGGTGTCTAAAAGTGAATGTGCAGCAGGGAAAACATGGACTATGCCATCTAGTGATTATGCTGGTGTATGCCTGAGATTCAGACAGCACACATACAAAACCACTTGCTGCAAAGTTCCATCAGGTCAGTTATATTTTATTATCAGGAAAGGTGAATTTTCTAAAACAATATATATCAATCTATACGCAAAAGAAGGACAAGTGTGTTTCACATAACACTCAGTGTAGGTGTAGAAAAGGCAGCTATAATACCCACACAGTGGGTATTATAGCACACTGATGCATTTTAGTCATCAAGGCTTCATTTGTGCAGTAATGAAGACACAGACTTTGCCTAGCCAAAATGTGTCAGCTTGTCTCTCATGTGGCCAAAATGTTCTGCTGTTTTCTTTTGTATGTGAAATAATCAAGCAATGAAGCCATGAGCAGTGGGTTTTTTTTTCTTTTTGTGGATGTGCCACCTTACACCTTCAAGATACTTATGAATTATGATCCTTTTCTTTTGCAGCCTGAAGGTGCAATGAAAAATGAAAAATATCAGTGCACTATGATTCTGGTGGGAAAATTTACAAGGCAACAGAAGACAACTGGAATGTGTTTTTCTTTGCATTTTCCCCAAGTATGCACACATATGCCTCTACACATTAATATGATCAAAGAGGTCAGAAGATAGGGTTATCCAAAGTGTTCAGTGCCTCGCTCATGTGTACTTTGGCAGTGATGATGGGCAACATGGTTTTAAATCCAACCATCCTGAAGCCATCAACTGAAGCTGGCATAGCCCTGCTTTTGGTTGTTAGCGAACAAACTAGCAACCATTCAGTTGCCTCTGTACCTCTAGGTAATCATTCATCCCCAGTCATGTCAGTTTAAAGTGGCCACCAACAGACCTTTTTTTCACAGCAGCCATGACATGAAATAGTAGGGTAAATGCAGGTGTCACTGATGACATTAATTAAGGTTCCATTCCATTTAAGTGTAGCAGAGTCTTTCCAGTGAGCCAGCACAGACAGCAGGAACCTGGCTCTAGACCTAAATGGAACTAAACCTTCATTAATTGGTAACACCTGCATTTGCCCTACAATTTCATGTCAAAAGGGCTGCTGTGAAAATGGTCTGTTACTATTATAATATCAAAGTGCACTAATGTTCTACAGTGGGACTACGACTAAGTAATGTTGCATACAAACAGCATTAGGTAAATTTTATTACTGTATGTGAGGAACTGATTAGAAATCTGTGATGCTTTGTGAGTGTAAAATATAGGACAAATTGCATTGAACTGTTATGTTCAATGCAATTGGAATTGGAATGTTTAGCCAAAGGGTGGCTCTGTCACAGTAAAAAATTAGTCACAAGTTAAATTACCATTTGTGAATACTAATTTCAGTGAATGAACAAATGAATGAATAAATGAATGAATGAATGAATGAATGAATGTACTGCTATCCACTCATTTTCTCTGACAATGGGATACCACTTTTTGTCAAACCGGTATTGTACGATTTTTTTATGCCAGGAAATGTTATAATTACCTCCTCTAATTGCCATCCATCCAACCATCCACCCATCCGTCTATCGATCTATCTATCTATCTATCTATCTATCTATCTATCTATCTATCTATCTATCTATCTATATATCTATCTGCTTATTTGGTCGTTGGGAAATCAAAGTGAAAAACATTATGACAGCATTTTTGGAAAGCCTTGTCTTTCATCTAAATTTGATTTACTGCAGTGATTTGGGAGAATGTTAGCCTATATTTGGTAGCGCTTATAATTCCCTATGGGATATAACAACCTTAAATGACCTATTCATAACGAGTGCTGCAGTGCATGAAATTAATCATTTGTATGAAAGTATTGTGTATTTCTAGTGGGGAAAAGAATACGGATTTCAGAGGGGTATGCATCCAGCAAGAGCACGCTGTCAAATGCCCAGTGAGTAATATTTGACTAGACTGATGTGCAGTATTTGCGCTCCTGTGCCATTTTTGTAGCTGACCCACTCTGGAGGAGGACCAGCTTCCTGCGCCTGCGTCTTCAACCTTGAATTCAGTGGATCTGGCAAAAAAAAACAAAAAAAGAACTAGCGCACTTAGTGAGAGACCTAATATTTTGAAGCGGATGTTTTTTCTTTTTTAAAACTGCTTGAGTCGTCGTATGATAGCTTCGCCAATTGACAGCCTTTCTACAGCCGACTGTGTCCGATAATAACCTCACTGACGTCACAACAGCCTCACGCACGCGCCACCTTCAGCGGTCCAATCGCAGACAGAAGACTGTTGAAACGTCATTCAGTGACTTCCGGGCTGCTAACACGGGCCCGGTGATGGTCACAGATTTAACTGTTTAACTCGATTTAATATTTATTTTCCCAACTGACCAGCAAGGGTGATTTATGACCCCACACATAGTAATGATAGATTATAAAAACATCATGTCGGAACTTTGGTAAAAACGTTTCAATATACATGATCCAAGCCCTCAGCGACTCAGAAGTAACGTTAGCGGCTGAGAAAAGAGGTGAGAAATGCATTGTTGTCTGTAAAGGCTCTGCAGATGGCAAAGAGATAAAAATGTATTGTAATCTGACTGTTTGCTCAGTAGTTTGACACATCGCCTGTAATGTGCTATTCGTTTGTGTTCAGTGTGATGTGGTCCTGTCTAGTATTGTACAATGATATTAGCGCAATAAATTATTTATATTATAACAACAGCGGGCCAGCAGCTGCATTTGGTTAGCTAACTCCTGGGCTAAGCAAGCCTGTGTGCCTGCTTGCTGCTGCGTTGTGAGCTAATCATCTTTATCTCTGGCTTGATGTTGCTGCGCTGTCTAGCCTCAGCCTCAATCACTGTTCAGTAGAAAATGGCCTCTGGCTGCTAGTTAGCTGGCCTGAAAATGTTAGCTAGTTAGCCCTTGATAACGTTACACACGATGTTTAAATGGCTATCCCGTTCCATTTATGTTGTATAACCTTACTCAAGTGTTTGTAACATCTCTCTGACACAACAGCAGTCAAATCTCAGTATCACACTGGCGTTGGGATCTTCATTTGGAAACTGGGACAGGAGATATATTTCCATATGTCCGGGCGAGATAAAACCTGGTTAGGTTGAAAGCTGCACTGTGATACTAGCTTAGTCCTCGGTCTATCTTTATGTCTGCCCATCTTTCTTTGTCGGGTATCTTAGTCCAGCGAAAGTGCTGATAGATGTTAGTCGTGTGTGTGAGTGTTAAATGATGCTGCCATAGACACAAGCACATGGACTTACTAGTAGACTGATGGTATGAACAACATGCACACCAACTATCATCTTTAATATTATATGGTTAGCATCACAGTTATGCTGATGTCGTTATAGTTGTATTGTAACATTCAAATAGTGCTCCTGCAGAGTGAAATTTTTGTGTGACTATGAGTCATATTGTTAAGCGGAAATAACTGACTGGGAGCGATCAGGTGTGTCCACCTTGTGGGCTCATAGACAGGTGTTTCCACCCTATTTTTTTAGTATGATACACAGGCAGGCATGAGGACCTGTATTACAGGTCTCAACTGTTGAGCTGAGAATAGTTGTGAGAGATTTGCTCCGACTGAGTCGAGCTGTCACCTTCCTGGCTTGACTTGTGACTTCTCGTGTGTTAGATCTGCCAAGGTATGTAAGCTTGTGGAGCTGAGTCCATGATCATGGTGTGTGGGTGGCTCTTAAGGCCATGGGCAAGACTTATTTATCCTCCTTCACCAGCAGGGTGGAATTTAGGTTCTATCTAGGTTAATGAGTCTTTAGATGGATAATAATCATCTGAGGTAACTTACAGCCGAGGAGAATGAGTTGTTCATTTGCATTCTCATAATTTTCTCATACATATTTTCTCATCCTTAGGGCTGTTTGTCCCAGAGGCTACTAGAAAACTGTAGAGACTAGAAAGTCAGATTTAGCCATCGATAAATGATTGTTTCTTCATTGTGGCAAATGAAATGGTTTTCACGAAAGTGTCGATAACAGGGCTCTCACTTCAGGAGTGATAGAAGTTATCTTGGTATTATCAACAAAGATAAGAATCCAAGCCTGAAGATAAGGCTCTTAACTTGTCGGCACTTGGCAGAAATCAGTTCGTAACATTAATGTGACAATTTATTACGCTCAACAGACAGTGCTGTCACATTACCAGAATTTTCACTTTGATACCAGTTTGACAACTAAAAATCTGTTACTACATTAATACAAAAGCAAGCTCGGATGATTTAGTGGAAAGTTTTGCTGAGGTGTTTTGATGTCTGTATAGGGTTTGTCTTTGTTGGGTCTATAGGTAAATATTTCCAAATGTGGCTCCTAGCACCTATTTGCTGACAAATTTAGGTATACTGGGTTCCAGTTCAAGATTTGGTATATTATTTGACACTGTTGAATGTTTTTTTTAGCTGTTTCACTTTGACTGCTGCAGTTCATTGTCAAGAACCAGACTGGTCCTCTGTCTGACCTATATTTATTGAAGTGTACCAATTTACACATTTAACCCACCTGGAGCTGATGCTGAAATTGAATTTCATCCTGCAGAACACATATGGTGAAAGTATTGAACTGAAAAAAATCACCATTGAAGTCATTCTTTCAGAACAGTATAGTAGTGTTGAAATTTTGGTTATTATGGCAGCGCTACAGCCAACACAAACAAAAAGTTGAAATATACTATATCATGACAGCTTTACCAACAACACAAGCAGAAAGTTGTACTATAGTTGCAGGGAGTTGAAACACACTGTATACTAAGGGGAAAAACAAAGAATCATTGATGATGAAAAGTCATAAACCATTTTAAAATGCAAAGCATAGACACAAAATCAACACATGACATCTGGCTTAACTGACAAGTCAGTCTTTAGACAACTCTGAAGTTTTCATGCCTAATTATATTTCATTTCAGCTGAGGTTTATTGCTTCAAAAACTTGTTATCAACAGAATAGGCAGCTAAGTCCAACGCTGCTGGAGAACAAGCTGGCTAAGGACTTAGGCAAATTAGTTTTTTTTTTTGTTCTCAAGCAAGTAATTTGATGGAGCACCATTACGTGTTCCTTCAGTTGTTTTGTATTTACGGCAAGCATATTGATGCTTTTTTATCCTTACTCTTTCTGGTTAGCAGTGTCAAAGCTGGTCTGGCATGCACACGTACAAACACAAACACATTCGCACACTCCTCAGAATTCATGATTACCTCCATACTCAAAGAGCCAAGTAACTTATCGTGTGGGAGCAGATGGCTCCTGCAGCGTAGGACTGTCCTGGAGCAGTAGGGGGTTTGCAGAGGCAGAGAGTGGTGCAGTGCAGGTGAGACATATTGGGTAGCCAACTTGACCCTCACATTCACAGTTACACCCTGTTTGATGGAAAAATGCTTGTGTAACTAACTAACTTACTAAAACATTGATAAATTTGCTGTTGAATGGCTAGCATTATTGAGTTACGTGCAAAGTTGTCTGTGGCCACCAGCAGCCCACGTCATCGGTCAGTGTTAGTTTCCCCTCAGCGTTGTCACAATAGCTGGCTAGCTTAGGCTAACACCCTCCATTAGACCTCCACTTCTCAGTTGTGGAGTATGTCATTGACTCTGCCCCCCTCACATGGTCAGGTTCACTAGGGCTGCACTGCCAGTTACACTCTAACCCTCAGGATGCCCTAGAAATAGCCGAGCTGTCTGGGACACGCAGTTGGCCCAGAGGTTTTTGCAGGACAGTCACACACTGAAGAGCATGGGTCAGGAGGAAATATCCTGACCCGTTCGGTCTCTCTTCATGGACTCCTTTACAGGCAACACATTTTTCTTCCAATATTTTTGTTCCATTCGACCAAATAAAAAAAAAAATAGGTCACACAGCTGTTTCCATTTCGTGGCTACAATGGAACTCTTGCTGCTTCCAGCCGATGAGAATGTAAGACAATCAATGACGGCGTCTGCGACCTTACAAAGATTCGACAAGTACAAGACACCGTTGATAGACACGTCTTACAACCGTGAAACAGCCTTAAGAATGCATTAGAATAAGAACACTGTCGATTTTGTTGATTTTGGTGATTCTACTACTATTCTGTATTGACATGGTACCTAGTATGACGTAAGTAATGCTTCTTGTGACATTCTTAATACAAGCCTTGGATAAGTAGAAAGGCATTGTGTTCTTTGCTAAAATGCAATCTCTGTCCTTTTCAGTTGTATGTATTAACAGGCTAATAAAAACTGTACTATTAGATAATCATAAATATGATTCTTGCTGTACCATGACTTTGTTTTTTAAGTGAAGCATCATGCTTCCTCTGCAAGGCGACATTTTTGTGCGACACACCTATCTCAGAGGCCTGCCTACGGTATGTGCTGTTGGGCCAGCGGAAGTGGTGAAACAAATAGTGCTGACTAAGGAATGGGCTAAGAATAGGTTGTGATCGTCTCCAAGCAAGCATTGATTTATCCAAGGACAGTTACGCATGTGTGTTGTGTTCTCATTTTCTGTCACTGTACACTTCAGAATACGCTGATGCAACCTTGACACAGGGCATATTTTTAACAAATGCTGTTTTGTCTCTGTCTTGCAGGTCTGGTTGGACTGCTGTACAAAAGAACCAACGCCCGCAACCTCTTTCAGCCTCAGCAGCAAGTCGAGGTCTGTTGCTTCCAGGCCTCTCACTCACAGAGCAGGAAGGAGTGAAGTGTTTTGTTGCACATCTTGTCCCCGCCCTTCACACCTACACTTGACCCCTGAGCTTAAAAATGAAGTTGAAGGAGGACATGAACCCCCTGCTGCTGCAGGTCTTCCGCTCTGTGGTCTGGGTCTACTCCGTCATCACCTTTCTGCCCTGGTACTTCTTCTCTGGGGCTGGCACCAACTTGGAGCGGGCACGGCGGGTCAAGGCCCGCTCAGTGAGCGGACACCCAGCGGGGCCTTACAGGGCCATCAACAGCCAAGTAAAGCTGGTGGCATGGCTGCACCCTGGGGTGGACACCCTGGACAAAGTGTTTGAATATGCAGCCAGGAGGTTTCCGGAGAGAGACTGTCTGGGCACCAGGCAGGTACTCAGTGAAGAGGACGAGTTGCAGCCCAATGGCAAAGTCTTCAAGAAGGTGAGAGACATCGTGGAAGTGTTGTGGATTCCTGTTCATGGTATGCTTGCCAACTTGGCACATGTGCAGAGGATCATATATCTCCTGGTTTCACAAATTTTTTATAAATTGTTTGCTCTATTCAAGAACACGGATCCAACTTGAGTTTGTTAATCTACCAGGTTGCACCCTTCATCTCATTTTGGCTTACAGTGAGTCTGTGCGGAATTACAGGAAATTTGGTTTCGTCTGACAGGATTGCAGTACAGTCTGCCAGTGTGGTTAGTGTGATGACTGTGGGTGGAGGAGAAGCATTACTGTGCACTGTCAGAGTGCTGTTTGACTGCTGCTTTGTCTCACAGAGAAAAATTCAGCTGCATGGTTGCAAAGGCACCATAGAGGGCGCTGACTGACTGGGTATAAGTGATGGTATTGAATGAATAGTAATAATGTCAGTCAGACCTCTTTCAAATTCAGTATTACAGGATAGATTAATTCCTGCACACTCTAAAGCCAAGGTTCTCAGTCCCTGGTATGCTAGATTCTGTAATCTGCATTACTTTTTTCATATCATAATGCAGAATCATTCACATGTTAACCTGACTGAGATCACTCTTGTTCAAAATGGTCTTGGTCTATCAACTGGGATGCCACAGGTATTTAACTGGATGTGAGGTTGGTTTTCCTGAAATCACTCTGGCATGGGTTGCACAATATGGACAAAATCAAATATTGTCTTAGTTGATTTATTATCATCTTTTACATAATACCTTGATAGAAATATGTGACGATATTGTAGGGATGATTACTGTTGGTGCTTTCATAAGGTATTTACGCATAAGAGATTTTTGCTAGACAATCGTCAATACTGTGGTTATGATGACCAAGCAGGCAGAGGCAAATAATAAAACAATAGAACAATAAGTTCAGAAAATTGCATCCCTTTGCTGTAATGCAGCCTTTAAAACCAGGAAAAGACAACACTTATTCTATATCACAGTGTCAGGATATCCAAAATCCTAGACAATATGTAATTTCATATCATGATATTGATATAATACTGATATATCACCTATCTCTACTTAAACATTCTGATCATCTTCCCATTGCACCCAACATTGTCAAAGATGCTCCGATCAGGCATGTACAATACAGGGATATCAGAAACTGTTTGGCTTGGTTTATAAATAACCCTGAATATTGCATATCTGCCCATATACAGGTAATTTTGGGGGACTATAACTGGATGTCCTACATGGAGGCCTACGAGGCAGCAAAGTGTTTTGGCAGTGGTCTGGCAGCTGTCGGCCAGAGGCCTCAGTGTAACATCGCCATCTTCTGTGAGACCAGGGCAGAGTGGATCATAGCAGCACAAGCCTGCTTCATGTACAACTTCCCACGTGAGTGAAAGGCAGACATATACACGCAGACGTTCTTGCACTTTAAACTGGTCACACCACAGAATTTGACACACAAATGGTGAATCTACTTTCTCATGCAGACAGTTTCGATGATTTTCCCTTCTGCTTTGTGTGACTGACTGAACTCCACTGTGTTTGATTATGACAGTCGTGACCCTGTACTCCACTCTTGGACCCACGGCCATCGCCCATGGCCTGAACGAGACAGAGGTCACACACATCATCACAAGCAAAGACCTCCTGCAGAGCCGTCTCAAGGTACCTGCCTTGCTATGCTACAGGGAAGATTACGACTGTCACTATCTGCCGCCATTGTGTCAGCTGTGTTACATAAAGCTCTGCAGTTCCTCTCTTTAAAACCAGATTAAATTAATTTCGCTGACATGTCACTGATTCACTGTCAGTGTTTTGTGTGTAAGATTAGGGCTTAATGAAGAGCTCAACCCTATTTGCATCTAGTAATTACTTTTCCCCTCTCGCTTTCCCTCCTCCCTCCCACTCCCACCCGACTCCGTCTCCCAGGCCATTCTGTGTGATGTGCCGAGGCTGCAGCATATCATTGTAGTTGACAGGAAGCCCACCAGCTGGCCAGACATCCCCAGAGGCATCATGGTCTATAATATGGACACTGTGCAGGAGTTGGGCTCCAGGCCTGAAAATAGTAAGTATCGCTGCAGTGTGATTTAAAATGTTTTTGTCAGGGAGCTGAAGGGAGCTACACTGAGTGTGGCTTATAAACCAAGCCAGCAACCTGATGTGTAATGTGTGGGATGTGCTCCGCTGTGACAGAGTCAACTAGAGGTGAACTCACAACTTGCCAAAAAAAAAAAGCCTCCCAATGCCATGACTTTGACCAGCTTTCCAGGAAAACAAGAGGAAATAAACAAAAGTCTTTAGAGGAAGATGCAGTGGATGTCATCAGCATGTTTCGGTTATGTTTTACCTACTCTGATAAATAAATTAACCATCTGAAATATGTTAAAGTCTTAGATACATCAACCAGAATCCACAGGTTTCCTGAAGTATGTACCTGCAAGCTAGCTCTCCTCTAAAATTAATTCTTCATCAACCCAAACTAGTTTCTTCTAGCCAGATTCTCTCTATTATGAATATCACATGGGTGACAGAAATTGCATATATATTATTAATATTATTTGTAGAATGAGGGGATTGGGCTCAAATATGCATTGTTTCATCAATTGATTGCATGGCCTAATCAAACATGAGGATGCAGTATGTAACAGGAGCACCCTTTTTCCATCCCATTTGCATTTTTGGCTCATGAAATGATCAGATGCTTAATCCTGAAAAAGAGCAAAATTCCCTTCAGGCCTTCCATAGCATATATTTGTTTGCAGAACTCTTACTTAAACTAATTATCATTTGGATTGGACAAACGCAGCCTTAAGGGAAAGAACTGTTGAACGCTGAGTGATAAAAGTGTTGATGTGATGTTATGGTATCTGTATTTTACCGCAGACTTTGCTTCTTTTCTTAATGTGTGAATAATGCATGCAGGTGTGTGGTCCATTTCCCGTCTAAGCAGCCTCCCTCCCCTCTTCTTCCCATACAGTGGCAGTCGACCGCAGGCAGCCGATGCCCTCTGATATCGCCGTCATCATGTACACCAGCGGTTCCACAGGCATACCCAAGGGCGTCATGATCTCGCACAGCAACATCATCGCCGGCATCACGGGCATGGCAGAGCGAATCCCCAACCTCGAGTACGCCAGCATTAGACTGACTGCTCTCACGAAACCACACACTCTCCATCACTTCCTCTTTACTTAACAGCCTCTTATTCTGCTGTGCTCTTCAACACTGGGAACTGAGAATATTGTTCTCTCATTGCCTGGTTCCACTGTGTGTTCCACTACTCTCTTGTTGACTCAAAAAAATGTTATCAAACCTTTATCTTTTATCATTTGCCTAATCTCTGCAGGCCCTTTTTTGTCCTACTCAGCATTTCAGTGTCTTTATTGTCTCTTTAGTATTAATTAAGTTGGTGTTACTTTGTCTCTGGCAGTGAAACAGACACCTACATTGGCTACCTGCCCTTGGCCCATGTTCTCGAGCTCAGTGCTGAGCTGGTTTGTATCTCTCATGGCTGCCGCATTGGCTACTCCTCCCCACAGACGCTTGCCGACCAGGTCAGTCTATACACACGCGTGCACACAAACGCACAGATGGCATGTCCAGTTGTTGCAGTTAAAGCTGTCTCTTCTGGATGAACTGCAATCATAGCTCATATATTATTGAGACTTGCGCCTTCATCAGTTCTGCAAAGCGATGCTGCCAGAGCCAACAATGTGTCTGTCTTGTGTCATTTGTCCAGTCTACCAAGATCAAGAAGGGCAGTAAAGGAGACACCACCGTGCTCAGACCTACTCTTATGGCTGCCGTACCAGTAAGTCTCTTATCTCTGCGCGGACCTGTCGATCCAATCTGATACAGCCAAGCCTGTTCCTGGAAGAAACTCTGCCGATATTGGCTGCTAACGTGTCAGTGTCGTTTACTAAGCTGGGAGGAAAAAGAGACTACAGAGTGCACATATTTGTGCCTAACTGTAACCACTCTTGCCATTTCACATTCTGACATTCTAAAGAGTAATGTGGCCATGTTGACAAGTCATTAACTCCAGACAGCATTATACATTAAACACTGACCAAAATCCTCTAAATCCAGCCAAGAGATAACAACAAGACAGTATGGAATTTTGAAACGTCAAAAGTGTTTTTTCCCCCTCTTTTCCCCGTCTCTCCGCTTGGCCGGTATAGGAGATCATGGACCGAATCTATAAGAATGTGATGACCAAAGTGGAGGAGATGAGCAGCTTCCAGAAGACTCTCTTTGTGCTGGCCTACAACTACAAGATGGAGCAGATATCCAAAGGCTACAGCACGCCTCTCTGCGACAGGTAACACTCACACCAGACACTTAAATACATTGACCTGATGTACAGCACAACTAGACCACACTTGCTCCTCTGTCAATATATCAGCAAACACTAACATCCAGTATTATGTGGCTTGTTTAAACCCAGTCCTAATTCTTGACCTGACCATTTGTTAAGACTTACACATTCAGTTCGTATAGAAAATGCAGACTTTCTGATTCTATGTGAATCATTACAAAGTAGCGACTTGGATATTGGTCTTCAGAGCTGCCAAGGCGTTTTCCAGTGAGAATCAATACCTGGATTTTATGTTGCGTTCAAATCCACGTGGTATTTTTTGTCTTATTCCTTTCGTTCCTTCCCTCTCAGCCTAGTGTTCAAAAGGGTGCGCTCTCTGTTGGGCGGGAACACGCGGGTGCTGCTGTCAGGTGGAGCTCCCCTCTCGGCTGCCACCCAGCGCTTCATGAACATCTGTCTGTGCTGCCCTGTGGGACAAGGCTACGGCCTGACCGAGACCTGTGGAGCCGGCACCATCAGCGAGGGTAAGAGAACTGATTTAGGGAAGCAAGCAGGAACTGTGAAATTGAGGATTTTTTTTTGCTGCCCCACAAGAAAGAGAGAGCATCATTTAAAGAGTGCACATTTGACTTAGAGTTACTGCCTACATTTATCATGTTAACGCATGAGTCTGTGTTTTTCAGTTTGGGACTACAGCACAGGACGGGTGGGCGCTCCACTGGTTTGCTCAGAGATCACACTCAAGAACTGGGAGGAGGGTGAGTTGGACGGGAACAACCTAACTTTAAAGACAGCGATTTCTACAGTTTCTTGTTTGCAAACCAGCTTTGTGCTCCTGCAGGTGGTTACCACAATACAGACAAGCCCAACCCACGGGGGGAGATTTTGATCGGCGGACCCAACGTCACCATGGGCTACTACAAGAACGACACCAAGAACCGCGAGGACTTCTTTGTAGATGAGAACGGCCAGCGATGGTTCTGCACCGGAGACATCGGGGAGTTCCACCCCGATGGATGCCTCAAGATCATTGGTAAGAGCCCATAAAGCTCGTGTGTGGGTGCATGCATGTGTGTGTAAGTACATGTGACAGGCCTTTTAGGACTCTAAAGCGTGTTTTCTGCCCTTAGACCGTAAGAAGGACCTGGTGAAATTGCAGGCAGGCGAGTACGTCTCTCTTGGAAAAGTGGAGGCTGTTCTGAAGAACTGCCCACTTATAGACAACATCTGTGCCTATGCCAACAGGTAAACACACTTGTCTCCTCCCCTTTCTTTATTTGTTGTACTCAGTCCATCTTTTTCCCCCTAATGCTGATAAAACTACCGCTTACAAAACAAAACAACCTTACTTCGGTTCCTGTTTTTCAGTGACCAGTCGTACGTGATCAGCTTTGTGGTGCCAAACCACAAGCAGCTCATGGTGCTAGCAGAGCAGATGCAGGTGAAGGGCACCTGGGAGGAGATCTGCAACAACACTGAAATGGAGAGGGAGGTCCTCCGCATCATTACTGAGGCTGCTGTCTCAGGTAGGGAGATAAACTCCTCCATCTCTGTCTATAGCTGTTTGTTTTTTTTCTCTCTAGCTCTTACATTATCATTCTTTGGAATATTGTAGGGGTACTAAGGTTCTGACATTTGCCGTCCTTTTTGCTTTCTTGTAATTTTTGGGACAAGTTAATACAGGAACTGTAGTTTTTCTACTCATTCTAAGTTACTTCCCAATAAGAGCATCCAATTAGAGCCTCTGCTGCATAAACAAAATAATGCAAATGTGGGTCTTCCATTAAGTCAGCAATTCAGCCATAGCGTGATATAGGGTTGCAATGATTTTGGACCAAAACCAAAAAACTTTGCTCACCAAACTGTACATGTGTGGTGAATTGTGATGTTTTGTTTTCTTCACCATAGTTCCTGCACATGATTGTTGAGCACGATACAAAATTACAGCGAATACATTCATATTGCAGAGAACACTGCTTTTAATTAATGATAAACTTAGGCCTAAGAACTGACTCCCATAAGCCACAAACAGAGGCTTTCTGACGCTATCTTGCACAGTCTTTACAGAACCTTGCCAAAAGCCCCATTCAACTTTTTAGGTTGAATTATTAGTATTTATTTTTTTAAAAAAAATGAAAAACTGATACAAGCAAATGGTGATACAAGCCAATCCGTGGCCTAAACACTGAGGCACAAACAACTCTGAAAACAGAGTTGAAAGTAAATCTGGGACCTAGTGTGATATGGTCTGCTGCTTTTCTCCCACACTTTGTCAAATACCAGGATAAACTAGTACATTCTAACTTGTGGCATTTCTCCACTCCAACCAGCAAAACTGGAACGGTTCGAGATCCCTAAGAAGATCCGGCTGAGCGCTGAACCCTGGACACCAGAGACTGGCTTGGTCACTGACGCATTCAAACTGAAACGCAAGGAGCTCAAAACACACTACCAGGAGGACATTGAGAGGATGTACGGAGGGAAATAACACATAGACACACTACAGTACACACACGCACGCACTCATGTACATACTTACACACATGCGCAAAGAACTCAGAAGCCACTACCTGGACTACATGGAGAGGAATTATAGGTAAAACACACACAAACACATACATACATACATACATTAACACAGACGCCAACCAATCCAAGCACCTCCTCCTCGGCTTCCCTGCGACCAGCTTCGATCAAAGGAGGGGCAAAAAAAAAAACAAAAAAAAAAAAAACTTGAATCCAGTTCACGACTCTCTGTCGCGACCAGAGGGCAGAAGGCCCTTACGGGTAGCCGAACCGTGATGCGGTGCACTCCCCGCTCCTCTTTGAGTCCTCGGTTTAAGCCCTTTGAGTTGCCATGACGACCAAGGCGGCGCATGAAATTGAACGAGTGTACATCTCGAGACAATAGAAATGTCACGGCGGACGCATACGGATCAATGTCGACGCACCTTCGCCTCTGCTTTTCTCCTTTGCTCCTCCATTCCCTGCTCTCTGGAGCCTTCCCCCAGTTTGACACAGTCTCTGACTCGGCTTGTAGTGTGAATGCCTGGTAGGTAAAGGTGTGGCACAACGGGGTCCTGGAAGAACGATCCCTCCTGGGCTTTAAGTCAACATTCAGGTTGGAATCTATGCAGGGATCTTAAATGATGTAGTGATTCTTTTTTTATCTTTGTCTCTGTGTTCTGTTTTTAATTTGGTTTGTCATTTCTGGAAACTTATTTGATGGTTATTTTGCCGAGCATCTTGTCGTCTCTGAGGAAAAAGCGTCGCGAAGCCATGAGAGATTGAAAGTTGTTTTTTTTTTCAATGTTTTTCTTACTGTTATTTTATGGTCATATTGTTCTGAGGGTTTTTATTTCTTTTACTCCTGTCTTTTTTTATTGTTATTACGTTTCGAATTATTGGACTTTAATGAGCTTTGTTTACAAGCAGTCGTCTTTTTCCCCTCATTTGCCTGTGTCCCAAAGTTTGTATATCAGAGTGTGTGTTTACTTGAAGCAGTCTCGTCTGGAGTCCCTCTGTTGTCGGCCTTTGCAATAGGGCTGAAAATCCGTGGGAAAGGCATCCATGGGCCGCCGCCAGCAGCCTCTGTTTCCCATCTCTCCCATGTGCCCTGAACTTAATTTCTTCCATTACCAGCCCAGCCCATGGATGCCTCGCACCCTCTGTTCTATTTCTTTTGTTTTGTTTTTCTAGAAAGGACTGGATTCCTTTGGTTCTTCGGTGGTTCACTGACGAAGCCCTATCACATTTGCCACATGCTCCTCCAGACATGACCAATGCACCGTATGGATGTCTCCAAGAGAACGAAGCCTACCCCAGAAATGTAGTACCATTAGTTATCTTTTTTGATAGCTGTGCATTATTTAGGCATTCATCGGTTGCTCTCCCAACTACTTTTGGTACCGCTGTACATGTTATACTTTTTGCCATAGGTCTAGTTACTGTAACTTTTATCTATAAATATGAAATGCAAATTGAATGTGCAATATTTATACACAAATTTTAAACAAAAGTATGTAGGAAGGAAAAAATAACGCACAGATAGCCCCTCCACAGTGTACGAATGTGTAGATCTGTTACTTTTCCACTTCAGCATATAAAGAAAAACCTGTAGAAATATAAGCATAGGAATACATGTAGTAATAAGTAAGAGAAGAGAACGGTAGACAGACACTGAGGGGGAAGTCTAGATGTAGCCCATTTATAAAGGATTTGAGCGTACTGTGCTAAATGAAGTTTTAAAAGAAAAATTAATATTTGGCATTGTAAAAATTGCATGATGAAGAAATAGGTGCAACTTAACCAAAACACTCGAATATGTGTGTGTATATGTGGAGAGTCGTATTTGAATAGAACTCCAGTCGAACAATTGAATATGAGACGTAAATCCTTATGAAGACGCTCCTTATATAATTATGAGAATACATAGCATAGGCTCACATCAACATGAAATCAAAGACTTTTTTTATATATCGAGTGTATAAAACTTAACTATCTTCAAATTAGTTTATGTGTATGATACTGTATGTGCAGTGTATATAACAAAAGATCTACAGTTCTTTTGAGTTTTGTCATCTGCCATGTACTTGAACACATGGATTACCGTTGTTATGTTTTTGGATGGATGGTGATTTTCTCTAAATGGCATCAGCAACAGTGACACTGTTGCTCCTGTTTTGCTCCTCAGGAGCCTGAGCTGCTTCAGTCTTAACTCTCATCCCTATAGGCTTTCTGACAGCAGATCACGTGGTGTTTGGTCAGTGGTCCTTTGTTAAAGGGTCATTCACTCCTCGACTTCAAGCCACTGCAAACGTGACAGCACATTTTCACCGCCACCCTTTTGTTACGCAAATTCAGCTTTGCTTGTACGAGAAAAGCATCGTTATTAAAGGTACAGTCGGGTGCTCTAACAGCTTCTCTTATCAGATGTCTGATAGCTTAATGCACAATGGCTACTTTTAGCATGAAAAAATAACATGAACTGGGAACCCATGATTCTTTCCCTTCCTGTTTTCTAACATCTTTCGCTCCTGACATTTCAGTAGAGAGTAAATAACTTCTTATTCTATTTTCTGCTTCCCTCTGCTTGGCTAGAGGTGGCTAGTTGCCTTTTTACACACACACACACACACACACACACGAGCCGTCTTCACGCATCTTAAGAATGTGAAGTGCTCCCCATGTTTCGTCAATGAGGACACACAATATGCCATGTCCTAGTAGTGACTTTCATCTGAACTACTGACATTTCCTCCGGACAAGGCAAAAAGAGTGGATGGTGTAAAGATGAATTTCACCATTCCTGTTGTTTTCACTTGCATTGTAAATAGGTTGGGAGGGGAGGGAACGATGATCAAAGTTCATTAAACTACCAGTTGTACAGGTGTAAAACCTCTTTTAAACCTATTTAATCTTTGTTATTGACCAGTTTTTGGGGTCTCCTCCTCATTGTGTGTGGTTAAGTGGCCCCACGAGGTGGGCTATAGCAAGTGTCTCCTTCCTTATTTATTTGTAATTTGGCCTTGAAAATTATGTAATGAAAATAAAAATTTGTGTTGGAATTATTGCTCTTTTTTATTTGTTGTTTTTAGATGTGTGTGTGTGTTAAACACCTGGACATATTCTGCCAGGCACAACGTGTGACTAATACGATCAGTGACTTGATTACAATCATGTCCTGAAACCAGAGTTTCTATGGCAACGAAGGCCACTGTGTATGAGTGTGTGTGTGTGAGTGAGTGAGTGAGAGAGAATCTGGTTTGTGAAAGAGTGTTTGGACTGTGATGTGTGGCACGTCGACGCAAACAGAACATGCAGATCTAGGGAGCCGACGTCCTGTCAGATCTAGTAAACAAAGGGTTTTTCTTCCATGCAAACACAGACAGTTTTTCACAAGACGAGTAGACGACAGACCATAGACCTGTGAAATTTCTATCACATATACATAAGTCTTCTCCATTACCTTCACTTCTACCTCCTAGAACATTGTCCATGTATTTTAATAAACCAGGTTCCCTAAAAGCATCTAAGCACAATGATTGTGTCAAAGATGAAATTCAGTTCCCCTTGGAAACCGAGCTCTGATCCTGTGTCATCATTAGGTATCGGCAATGCTCTGCTTGGGAAGCAGCAGTTACTGAAGGCAAACTGAAGACTCCCATATTGTTTTTATCCTGACAGATCACATGCAGTCCCCAGTCAGTAATTGGAAACACTGCAGCCACAAAGTGAAAACAAGACTTTGTTTACACTTTGATTCATTCGATTGGAGACACTTTCTGTCAAATTGATTTGAGTTTTCTCAACAAGTAATCCTTGCTATTGCAATAGATTGTTAAACCAACCTGTATTTTCAGTTTCAGTGGGTTATGGAAGATGCTTATTTCCCAGCAAACCCTTAACAACGTATCAGTGAAGTAAGGCTGGGCAATATGAGCAAAATCAAATATTACAATTTTTTGGCTGAATACTTACATTTCAATATTGTGACGATATTTTAGGAATGACTGCTAGTGCATTCATGAGATATTTACATACAAGATTTTTGTTAGACAGTCATTAGTAATGTGGATATGATGACCAAGCAGGTAGAGGCAAATAACAGAGCAGCTATCTAGTCTCATATCACGAGACTGGATATGAGAGACCATGTCTGTTATTGTTTTATGTTGTGTGTCGGACCCCAGTAAGACTAGCTGTCAGCTGATGGGGATTCTAATAAAATTAAATAAATGAAATGCTGATATAATATTGATATATTGCATACATAGCCCTAATAGTGAGTGTATCTAAAGGATACATTGCCAAATAATGCATTTGCACTTACAGTGACAATGCACTGTAAGCTACAATATAACAAAACAAATTAAACCACATCCAAAGCTCAGTGCCCCACATTCATTTCTATGCTTTTTAGGAAGAAAGCAGTCCTTTATTTCACATACTTGTATCACTAACAAAGAACCTCCCACAGTGAAAAACCCATCAGAAAGAACATGGGTGATTAAATAAATAAATGAATAAATATAGTGGTTCTGTCTGCAGCGTTTTTGCATATCACTTGATATGAAGCAGGAAGAAGCAAGAACACAGAGACAAGCGCTCCTCTCCTCTCCTCTTCATCCAGCCCTGTGGGACCGGTGTGTGAGTCAGAGGTATATTGCTCCCTGCATTAGCCCACTGATTCTGACGCACACACACACACACAAGAGAGCGGCTCCACCACAAAGACAACAACAGCACCAAGCAGCAGGAAACTGAAGGACATCTTCCATATTGTACAATGTGGTTTTGTGCATGCCTGTGTGTGTTTGTGCATGTGTGTGTGTGTGTGTGTGTGTGTGTGTGTCTTCATGCACTTGTCATTCCTTGCTCTCTACCTCTTCGCTCCAACTTTTTTCTTTCCCCTGCCCTCTCCCTCCCTCCCTTACTTGCTTTTTCCATCTCTCTATTTATGACTCAGACCTGCTCAGAAACTTTTATCTGTGTTTGTGCTCTGTGCGCACACTCCATTGTGAGCCAATAAGCCATATTGGAGTTTACCCAAGGATGAGTTGAGCTCAACTGGAGCTGCCTCACAACCCTGGAGAGGTAGGTGGTGGCTGAAGGAGCCAAGAATAATTACATACCAGACTGAAAGTGATGGCATTGCAGCTAGGACCGGAAGTGAGACTTGAGGCAGAAAATTGCTGTGTACCGTTGAAGGGATGGAGCTAGAATCCATATGGCAGGCTAGGCTACTGCAGGGCACAGGGCTTTGGCTGGATATGAGCTATGGAGCCTGGATGTAGGGGAAAAGCTTGGTGAGTGGCACTACACTGAGAACCAGGCACCAAAGATTAACAAAAGGCTCTGGTCCCTGTACATTTATCTTTTCCTTCATCCATTCCTTTCTTCTTTTCCTTCAACTTTTATGCAGGACCCTGGTGTGACCAATGTGCCCACCTAAAATATTTTCATATTTGTATTTTTCCTTTAATCATTGCATCATTAGGAATTTACTGAAAAAGTGGTACCTTAACTCTGCAGCTCTGCCAGTCAAACCCAAACCATCAGTGGTTTGTCATTACAAATGCATGCTCCATGGCCAAGCTTTGTTCAAACCCACAGAACTTTATTTTAAAGTCTAGTGGAGATCCCGGTGTTTCCAAAGATACCAAATATGTCCTGCTGAATTACAGGGAAACGTGTACAAAATGATGCACAAGACATGTAGATATTTTCTATTTGATGTAATGCTGCAGCCATAAAACAATGGAATCTTGGCTTTG
>OMKZ01026889.1:2309-23129 GCA_900302535.1 Neoniphon sammara
TTTCGATTTAGCTGTCATGTCAGATATGAGCGAGCACGGGGCTTCCCACGCACTTTCAGGTCACGCAGACCCCGCTTCATCACACTTTGACCCACTGACTCCGATCTGGGCTGCTGTTAATTTGTTGTCATGCAATTATACCGTAGCGTAAGAGTACTGACAGTGAAACGTGATAATTACAGTCGTATGAATGTACATAATAGACTATATGGAGTTCAGGGTGAAAGTTTACATGAGAGAATGAATGCAACTTAGATTATATGTCCGTGAGTGTGAGAGATAAAGAGAACTTGACAATAGGGCACCTCAAAACAGCATCATCAAAAGACATACATTATACTGAAGCAATACACTAACGAGGAATCAAGTGTGTGTTGCTGTCATGTTGGTATATGGACTCTGCGTTGTTCCCTCTGCAGCTGAGGAGCTGGCCCAGTCCCTGAGCGAAGCCATCAGCGGTGGAGACGGTCAGGAGGCCGTCAGGCTGTCAAAGAGGCTGTCAGAGCTCTGTGTTCCTGTGTCTGTCAGCGTCAAGAGTCAGGCCTACCCTCAGGACTCCTTACGGTAGGCCACTGTATGTGTGTGTGTGTGCTTGGGATGCCTCTGTGTGTGTGTCATCTATGCAGTGACTTCCCTCTGGTGGCCAAATGTTTCCACAATAATAGGAAACTATGAAAAGTCATTACTCGTGATGACCATTTCCCCCAGTTTCTGCAGGAAAATGTTTCCAGGGTTAGCTTAGTGTGTTTAAGTTAGAATTATATTACTGATATTGGGGATTTGAAGTGGAGTGTGTGTGTGCATGTTTATGTGTGTGAAGGACAGTGATAAATAGGTGGAGGGTGGATGCACATTCATATGGCTGTTGCAAAATACTAATTGAAACACTAAGAAATTACAGAGGATAATGCCAGTGATATCACTGTTAACAGCTGGCCCATGGAAGTTATATTTGGCTCTGTTCTGTTTTATTGTATTTATTGCATTCTGTCATATTCCTCCTGCAGGCTGAAGGTGGGAGTGGAGGATGCTCAGTCAGATAACTACATCCCGGTGACGATTGAGGTTTCTCCCAACATGACAATAGCACAGCTCAAAGACAAGGTACTGTAGCCTTCATGCTTTAGATGGCATGACAGAAAACAGGTAATGGGTATAACCCTGTAGGCCTGTAGGGTAATATCCATATAATCTGAGCAAATCCTAGACCTCACCAATAACTTTTCATTAGCTGTCAGTTCTAATCATCAAAATTAAAAGAAATAAACACTTGAAATATATCAGTCTGTGTGTAATGGATGTATATAAGAGTTTCACTTTTTGAATCGAATTACTGAAATAAATCAACCTTTTGATGATATTCTAATTTATTGAGATGCACCTGTATATATATACACTTTATGTCTTTTTGTCAGCTTAGTGGTTAAATCAAAGTTGGACTGGTTGTCTGTCCTCCAGATACAGATATGTGCCCTCATTTTGTGTTGACAGATCAACCATGACTACGGGTTCCATCCTTCGCTGCAGCGCTGGGTGATCGGCAAGCGGCTGGCGCAGGACCGAGATACGCTGTACGGCCACGGTGTCCGTCAGAACGGGGACCAGGCGTTCCTGTTCATCCTCTCCGCCAATGCTGCTCACCTCTCACGGCGGCAGCAGCACCAGGACCAGGAGCAGCAACTCATAGAGGGTCGGTATCACACATGCGCAGACACATACAGACAAATGCACTCATGCACAGAGAAACTCGCAGGCTTCACATAGGCTTATCACTATATTGATATAATATTGATATTTCACCAAGTGCTAACAGTAGTCTGTTCTCCAGGCATCATGGAGTCGATGTCTCTCGTGTCCAGAGGGTTGGGCGGAGGTGCTGGTGACAAGACAGCGCCTCCTCCAGAGACTCCGCCTCCTCTCCCTCCCAGAATACCGATGGTCACTAAACCTCCTGTTCCTCCCAAACCTCAGGTCAGAATGCAAACTTTCTGTTGCATCGTACTTTACCGGATTACCGCTCCTAACATGAACACGAGGAATATGACTGAGGCTTTAAGGCTGTCTTCTCTCAATATTGTATGTCTGTGTGTGTGTGTGTGTGTGCATGTACAGTTGGGTTGGGCCTGCAAACAGTGTACGTTCGTGAACAAGCCAACACGTCCCGGCTGTGAGATGTGTGGAGGGGAGCGACCAGAGGACTACGAGGTGCCTGACATCTACCAGCCAGACCAGGATGAGATCCTGCGACTGCAGCAGGAGGAGCTGGCCATGCTGCAGTACCAACAGGTAACAGTGCTACTGAGGAACTGGCAGGGAATAGAATAGAATAGAAAAACTTTAAAATCAAACCAAAGTCAAAAAAATCACACTTATTGGACTCATGACTGTATACATGAGTGTAAAGGTGGATTAAAGTCCTGAGTGCTTGCTCCTCAACAGCATAAGTGTATATAATATAAATATAAACAATGCAACTATAATCAAAGAAATGTAACTAGAAACTAATCCAGTATGTGCACTTGATCTAGTCTAATATAAATAAGTCTAATATTATTATTATTTTCTAACATTGATTGTACCCAAGTGGAAATTTGGCTTTGGCAGCGCATATTAGACACCCAAGACACACAGACATCAAGAGTCCCCAGACAAAACCACAAAATCCAAAGTACAAATAAATAAATAAATAAATAAAAAACAGCAATTTTATAATAATATAAAACAAAACCAGTGACCAGTCATTCCAATCAGGCTTTTTATTTTATGGAGTTAAGGAAGCTAATTGTATTTGGTACAAAGAATTAAAAAAAAAAATTATTTATTTTATTATTATTATTAGTAGTAGTAGTAGTAGTAGTAGTACTAGTATTTATTTATTTATTTATTTATTTTTGGTTCTTGGCATCTTAAGGCGTCTTTCTGATGCATGAGGACCATACATATCATACAAAATCTTATTTGATTTCTGTGGTGGGGACTCATCAGCAATCTGCCTTTTGGGTACAAACCCATATTTTAAAAATCACAATGCAGCGTGCAGCCAAGATGATGGTAATATGCAGCAACAACAGATAAGAATAGTAATAAGATGCAGAACCAAGACATTTTCATGATAACAGAAATGGGTATGTGCAGGTAAGCATAACAACAGCATTCAGCTGACAACTATAACCATGGTGATGCTGCTTAGAACAACTAGGGCTGGTACATAAACAGAAAGCCATGACAGTAGTTTGTTTGTTTCCACACACAGGGATGATGATGGTGATTACAACAGCAATGACGATACTAATGCCTCTTTTTCCCCCAACCTTTCTGTCTGTGCTGCGTGTGTGTGTATCTCCCTCTCTTTCTGGGTGTTGAAGGCTCTGAAGGAGGAGCGAGAGAGGAACTTCCTCTCCCTGCTGGAGACGGATGGTCACAGCCTCGTGCCCAACCCGGGGGAGATCGAATGCCCCATCTGCTTCACTTCCCTGGAGCCAGGGGAGAGCGTCATGCTCAGAGAGTGTCTGCATAGCTTCTGCAGGTCAGATCCAGGAACACAGTGCTGTTGTTGTCATCATCTGGCTGTATACATGCCAGAAGGTGCTGGATATGAAAGAGATTTCTGTTTTTTTTTTTTGGCAAACATTTACTCCTAGTTTTGTTGATGCTGTTATGGTTGCATGAACAGCCAAGCCAGTTGATGAGTGCCATAAATTAAAGTAAAATAGGTCTCTTTTAAAAACAATCTTATCATTCAGAAGGCTAAATCAGTCTGACACATATTACATAATACTCATTAAAAAGCTCATAATCATGTGGATGTAATCAGCTGCACATTGTAAAGCAATGAGCCTACTACTCTGGAAACCATACTGATGTAATAATGAAACTTCCCTCCATTACATGGTGTATGTACGTGTCTTATTCCAGGGAGTGTCTGAAGCAGACTATAGTGAACAGTCAGGATGCTGAAGTGGCGTGTCCCTTCATAGACAACGACTACAGCTGTGACAGCAAGCTACAGGACAGAGAGATCAAGGCTGTGAGTAGAACACGGGTTGAAAAGCCACAGTCTACTATGGGCAATATTCAACGGGTCCAAAAATAATCCTTTTGGACACTGATTATTGAAAATGCAACAAATAATAAATAGGTTTTTAGTTTTTATATTACCCACAGGCTATGCAAGTAATGGGCCATTACTCTCAAAATAATTTGAAAGAAGTGGCTCATTACTACACATTAATGTTATTAAACTGAACTTAAAAAAACCAACAACAACACAACACAATAGTTCATTGTTTGGGAAATACACTTAGGAGGCTATTTTTGTGCTGTGGAAAAATTAGGCTGCAGGCCTCCATTTACACAATCCAAGTTGAGAATGCAGCAGCACACATGGTGTTGCTGCATGATTAAGAGCATAATGTTGTGTATGTTGTAATCAATCAGCTGAGGTGATGCAGTGAGAGTAAAGCAATTATGCATGATTAGGAAATCAATTACGTTCTAAAATCTAACTATACAGGAAACTTGATCAGAAAAACTTCAGCTGCAGGCATCTCTCTCTCAATTTTTCAGTGTGCTTGTTCACTCTGTGTGAGATGATGTATGTGAAAACATTTATGAAAGCATGTCGCTTGACAGTTTAGGACAGAATAAATACAAAGCAAACCTTACAGACCATATTGGTGTTTTAGTCCATTTACTACAGTTCAAATATACTTGACATTACTACTGATCATTTTCCAAAACATATGATACTTGTTTAGATGTTTGAAGGCATTTTTTCTGCCTTCAGGGCAGCCATTCATCAAGTGGTAATTCAGCTCAATGCCTGCACTGATATGTTTTCTGGTGCGGTCACATGTAGGTGGGAAGCTGCACCGCATTCATGTGCTGTTTGGTTGAAAAATCAAACTTAGAAGATGAACAGTAAGCAAACATGGATGCGAAAAAGATGATACAGATTTAGCTTCTTATTTCTATTAAAAAAAAAAAGTCTGGCTTGCTACTAAGAGAGATACTTTTCTGATTGATAGCACATGAATGCATCATTCCTCTGTTCCACTTGGAAAGCCACTCAACAAAGTACACTGTATGTCTCTGCCAGAAAATAGTTCTGTGAGCTCAATTCAAACAAATAAAACCTAGTCATGAATGCGAGCTGGAGCTGGAATTTTAAGGTAGGTTTGCCACCCTGATGTATGATTGAAAAAGCAAGCAACTCAAGTCAGTATTCAAAACAATAAAAAGGTATGGCATGCTTTGGAAATTGGTCAGAAATTGGTCAGTCATTGTGCATCCAGGGTAGTAAATGGGGTAAACCATGCAAAAACAATAGTATGGTCACCACAAAGCAACATAAGGTAATGTCTGCATTATTAAGCTGTATTCCAGAATATGTGCTGTTTGCCAACCTGTCTAACTGTGTCTACCATTATGTGATCGTGGGTTGCAGCTCCTGACAGAAGAGGAGCACCAGCGATTTCTGGAGTTGCGTCTGAGCATTGCAGAAAGCCGCTCAGACCACAGCTTCCACTGCCAGACTCCCAACTGCGCAGGCTGGTGCATCTATGAAGATGAAGTCAACGAGTTCCTCTGTGAACTCTGCAACAACACCAACTGCATCCTCTGCAAGGTGGCTGGGAGATGTTTATTTATGAAACGGTGGAAATGTGGTTTTCGTTTCAATTTGTGAAGGCAGGAATGCTAAACATAAGGGGAAGGTGACAGTCTCTGTGTGTGTTTGTGTGTGTGTGTGTGCAGGCCATCCATAAGGACATGAACTGTAAGGAGTACCAGGATGACCTGCGCATTCGAGCAGAAAATGATCTGGCGGCCAAGCAGACCAAGCAGATGCTGGAGGTGGGTCAAGCTTTAAAAGTGGCTTTTCTCTTCTGTGCGGTTGTTTGTGTCATGAGACAATTTGAGAAAATCACCTTATCAAATGATCTACAAACAAGTTATTCAAATCTGTTTCAGGATTTCTCAGAAATCTAAAAAAATTGTATCTGTGCTAAATAAATAATGTAATATTGAATAATAAGATTCAACTATGTAAAACTATGATGATCAATGATAAAAACACTTTTTGGTAGTTTATTCTTGGTTTACATTTCAGAGTTATTGCATTATGTGTCACTCTATGACTTGAATACATTTTCACTTTTTTTGTGTGTGTTACTGTATTTCACTGTAGGCCTTGCTGCAGAATGGGGAGGCCATGCACTGTCCTCGCTGTGATGTCATTGTCCAGAAAAAAGACGGCTGTGATTGGATCTGCTGTCTGATGTGCAAGACAGAGATCTGCTGGGTCACCAAACAGGCTCGCTGGGGACCAAATGTAAACACACACACACACACACACACACACACACACATGCACACTGTTGGTTCAGAGTTTCCAGGGAAGTTCAATGGCTTGTGGCATGTGTTTAGGCTGTGCACTTGACTTGTGCCGCTCTCTTACAGGGACGCGGAGACACATCAGGCGGCTGCAGATGTCGAGTCGACAATAAGCTCTGTCACCCCAATTGCCAAAACTGCCACTAACACAAGTGCAGTTGTGGACACACACACACAGACACACCAGCATTCAGCTGATTTATTTTGCTTATCTTCAGCGGTAAGATAACCATAAGTGGAAATGAAGAGGACAGCTACAGAACCCAAATTTCATTGTTTTCATCAGACATACATAGCCTACCTTGACTTTTTTGTTCCATGTTTTATCATAAATGCTACATTTTATCAATGAGCTGTGTTCAAACCTATAAAACTTCTCACCCTGCAAGGAATATTCTTTGGGCATAAAAATCAAAAGGAATTATGTTAACTGGGTGATGCTCTTGTAATTAACTATTTATATATGTGAGGGATAATGTTTTATCCTTCATCCCTTTATTCATTCCTTCATTTGGCATGTCCATTGAGCCACTGTTTAGAAAAAGCTGCTATGATCAACTGCATGACTCTGAAGGATATTTAAGAGTATTTTCAAAACATGTATTTCATATTAATTCCAACAAACAGGTGGATAAATACTAATGCTGTATTGTTATTGGGTATAAAGTCTCTCTTGCTATGTCTTCAAGGAGTGCAGGATCTGAAGATGCATGCCCAGAATTTTGAGGCTAGGTGCAGGCTTTGTGAAGAAGGCACCAGATGAAAAAGTGGAGAAATTGCACACTCTATCTTGCTAACCATATTTGTGCTTCATGTGCCTTGGCAGTATGTATATTACACCATGCAGCATCCCCCTGGGGCTACTTCCTCAATGTCAAGCTGCTAAGTGACGTGCCTTGAAAAGTATCACAGACCAGCCAAGGTACACAGAACTTTTAATAAGTGCTTGCCCCCATATCATCATGTCTCTCGAGTGTGCAACTTTATTTTTTCGCCCAGTGCCTTCTTTCTTTGACCATCAATACAATCATAAAATTCCTTTTTTTCTTTTGTAGTATCTGTTTTTGGGTTCCATGTTCTCTCAAGTAAACTGTACCTGATTTTTTGTCTTTAGTCACGTGTCTTTACATAAGACCGATAACAAGAAGTCTGTCCACTTCACAGGCTGCCACATGTGTGATGGCACACAGTCGCACACAAAATTTCACATGGCCTTTTTGCTTCTCAGCCTTGACCCAAATGTAGAGAATCACAATTCGTAATGACTATGAGAATTTACTAGTCACTGCTCCTGACATGAGCTGGTTTGTGTGTGTGGATGTGTGGGAACTTAAAGACTGTACATTTCCACTCTAGTTTATTAGCATTCGCTTGTACAACTTTACATTAGTATAACAGATTTATCATAACAAAATAAACATAAAAGGCAAATTATTTAGTGCAATAAAAATGAATGAAAACCACGGAGTGCGGATATATGATGTATTATAATACTGAACAACTGTACTCACAGGGCACCTCTAAGCTGCTTTGAGCGTGTTCCAGGTCACCCGGACATCAGTGAATTTCTACATCCCTACCACCTGAATAAGTGCTTCAGTACAAAGGCCATTTATATTACATGATGTGGAAGTGGGATATCCAAGTGTTCAGTCTATCATACAGCAAAAAAAGTCTCAGTTAACATCTCACCTTCAGTGACCACTGTCAGAGGTGACCTAGAACACAGCCAGTCATGATTCAGAAGTGATGTGCTCAGACGTGCTCTCAAAAGCTGTTTGTTGTCTATTTTCTGTACGACTAGGACATTTAGGTGAATTCCATTTTCCAGACCTTAGGCAGAATACCACTGAAATGAATGTAACTCCACACTATTACTTAATATGTGATTGAATGAATATGCCTTGAACATTGGAATGAGCAGGAAATGCACTGCCCTTCTATCACTCAACGCAACCCAATTAATTTAATGTATTCAAATTAAGCTAACTCCAGGTTTAAAATATATATATATAAAAATACTGGATGTAATCAATTCAGTGTTTCAGGCGAGTTTTCTGACATGAGTGCCCCTCCAGTGGGGCGTCTTTGTCCAAACAAACTTCAAAGTGTTTTTGCAAATGTAATGCAGTCAGTGCTAATCAGGTCCCAACTGGTGACCCTAAGCGTACGGTATCCACTTCATTTCAATTGCACTTTATCCCAGTTCTGATATTTTCTCTGTGACCAGGCCATTATGTGAGTGAGTATGTGCTGCAGAACTATGAGGAGAGATTTAATAATCAACTCCAGTGAAGCGTGAGGCAAAATGTTTACCATAGATAATTGGGGCCATGACACACAGACACATTTTCAAGGTGGTGCAGCTGGAACAGTTTGCTGAGAAGTAGGCCAACTACTGTGGAACCAATTTTCCATGGATTAATTGTTCTTCATTGAATGTACACATCATATTCCACTGTGTGGCCTAATCCTCTTGCATATTTCGAAATACAAAATGACGTCTGAAGCAGCCAACAAAATGTTTTGATTCACAATACTAAAATCTGCTTTGTTAATAAATATAAATAAATACAGTGACTTAACATGGAGGCTTAGTTTAAACAGGTAAAACAAAGTAAAGGCCTGTTAATTCAACCAGGGCCAGAAATCAGAATTGTTAGAAGAGGATGACATCTGTTTTAGAGATGCTAAGTAGGGAGATACACGTTATCTTGTGTTTTAGACTGGATTAAGTTTCAAGAAATAAATCTTTAAAAGGTATATGATTACCTTGGAACATGATGATGACCTAAACTGCCCATTTACATGGCCTCTGAGAAGTGTCTGTGTGTCACGACCATGTGCCCATACAGCTACTTACATACCTATAAAATTACGAAATTAAACACTAATCAAGCATACAAAGAGGATGAGGACAATCCTCTATTTGGTCTCAGTCCAAGTATCAAATACAGAACAAAAGAGCAAATGGGTTTGGACCATACACACACACACACTCATACACACACACACACACTCTTCATTGGCAGCAGTTTCAAGCCTCATGACCACCAACCTTTTGCCTTAACCTAAATCTCTGTCAGCGTTAACATTTAGTATTCAAAATCAGATTATCCTATTTCCAAATATAAATTAACTTTGATAATGTCATCTTCAATAACAGTTTTCAGAAATATGTCTCTTTACAGGATGGATTCTTCTTGCTTCAGAGCACCAGCTGTTGTTGCAGTTTTACTGGTAGACACTCTTTGGAAAAAGAGTCATCAAAAAGGGCCCTAAGATGGTGCCTTTGCAGTCCTAGGTAGGATCTTTCGATGTAGCCAGGTCGGGGAGAAAGGTAGGATGGACAGACGGCCCACTCCAGACACTGGCTACAGGGGTCACGGTGTTAGGTGGTCTTGGAGACAGACCCAGCACAGAGATTCAATCAACAGCAGATGAGTTGGAGTGCAGGGGTCAAGGGAAATGTCAAGGAAACAGGTCAAGTTTGGGAGCCCATTCCAGGGCAGTGTTGACCACAGCGAGAGCTGCTGCCCCTAGAGCCACGGTCAAACCCATGACAGCCAATCGCATGAACCGCCGGGTTGCCGAAGGCTGGGCCACTGCCACTACTGGACCTGCCCCTGAGCTCTCCAACGCGGCCTGTTTTTGTCGACGACGGCGATGGAGAACAGAGTCTGGTCTCTGTTGAGTGGATGCTAGGCCAAAGTCCGTAAAGGTAGAAGCTGCCGTACTGAGGTGGGACAGCAAGAGATGAAGAAGAGATTGAGAGACAATGAGAAAGTGGAAGAAAGGTGAGTGAATGATCAAAGTTTGTAAGAAGCTCTAAAGTAAATATGAATATCACTGTGTTGTCAGTGTAGGTCAGAAGTAGTTATACAAATAACAGGGATGGAAATCACCAGGGTTTCCCCAATACAGTAAGATTCATGGGTGCCATTTTGATATTTAATGCAATTCTGTAAGTGCTGAGATTCGGTTTTATGATACTGTGCAATTTTGGAAATGTGGACTGTGGGAAAACAGCTGAGTCACTTCCAAAGACAATTATCATGAGCACCTCAATCAAATTTACTCTGAACTTTTAACATGTTTTGCAGGCCAACCAGCGAAATAAATAACATGATGTTTTTTCCTAAGTAATCTTAACCTAATGTGGGCAACATGGTCTTGCATGTTGGTGGTATTACTGCAAAACTAGTCTTTTCTGTGGCATAGTTTGCATACATCAGTGCTCAAGTCTAACACATCTTTACCTTCTCAATTACTGAAGCCAAATTTCTTTCAGAATTTTGAAGTCTGGGGTTCACCATGAATATCTACTGTCTGTGTTTTTTTCTGTGACGATATGCTCGATCCCCATCATGCTATGCTGAAGACCCAGAAGTAAATGTTTGTTTGAATAAGTCACACCGCTATCTGCTGAATTCTAAGTGGCAATGTTTTTTTTCCAACATGAATAAAATAAAAATAAATAATAGTAAAACAAAGTATCAATTCAGGGTCAGCATGGCGATACAAAAATCCTGTCCAAAAATTTGTGATTTGTAACTGAATCAATTTTTTTCTATCCCCAACAATTTGTAAAGTATGGAGCTGAGCAAATAACTCTACAATACCTTCCTGTAAAAGTAAGGTGGTAAACATTAGGGATGGTTACCTCTCCTGCGTGGCAGCCTCTCTGGCCAGTTCAGAGGGTGGGAACTGGACAAAGAGGTCTCCTGCACGGCTGATGAGGGTCTCATATGGCAGGTCCTGGGGAATCTGGGACAGCAGGTGGTGGACCATGGCCATGTCACATTCACACTCCAACACTTCCTCTTCTCTGTACAGTACAATCTGGAACACAAACACACACAACTAAAGTGATAAAGTGATAAAGCCTTTTTTTCCATCAGAGTCATAAGGCTTTGGCACACCCTACCTAAGATGATCAGGTGAGCCAAATTTGTGGCCACTTTTAGAAACTTCGGTGTATGTGAAGGTTTTGAAGAGCTGCGATGGCCTGCTTTTACCTTTATGTAGGGATGCACCAATCGATCAGCCTTCAATCACAATCAGCCAGTAAACATTCTAAATAGGTGATCGGCGATCAGCTTTTCAATTGTCCAATCAAAAAACAAAAACATTTTGATAGCCAGATCAGGAAATTGCTCAACCTTTTGGATAAAACCAATGCTTCAGTCACACATGGATAGGCCAGATATGTACATCCATAAGAACCTACCATCTCATTTCTAAATGATGCAGAAATCATGGATCATCAAGTACTGGCAACTTATTTCTGGACACAACTCTCTCCATAAAAGCGTCACAAACACATTTCACATAATGGCACAACTGTGTTTGAAACATGCAAAGCCTCAACTCAGCCTCAAGGGATACAACTTTGCTGGCTCCTGACATGAACAAATTTAGCTCATAAACTTTACTACCTCTAAAAATGTTTAATCGATTGAATAGGCCTTGGTCATGGATCAAAGCTGAGTTTCATATCCACTCCTGATTAATGCAGGGGACTGTGTAGGGCACCAGTAGTGTGGACTGCAGGTGACTCACCACAGCAGCAAAGTAGATGGGCATCAGTGGGTGGCAGGCCAGGAAGAAGTCATACAACCGGACAACGTGGCGGAAATCTGACAAGACGTGGCCAAACCAGGTGATCAGCCAACTGAGGGCAAAAATAGTGCCCACCTCCGCCCTGAAAATCAACAGAGAGATCAGTTTACATCAGCACACCAGCTTAGGTAGGTGTGGCACCTCAAATATAAAAGCAACACCAGACTATCAGTTAACACTACTGGCAGAGGTATCACTTTTCAAGTACATTATCACAGTACATTATCACCGTAACACCACTTGTTAGTGTAGATTTTGCTCAGATGAACGAAAATAGTAAGTGGGTTTGGATACGCCCTCACTGACTGTGAGCTAGGATGCAGCGCTTAGCACTGGTCATTGCGATTGTGCAATTAAGAAACAGGCCCAAAGTGTCACTGTTTCAGCATATTTGGTGGGACTTGCGTAAAATTTGGAACACATGATCTAAACAGAGATCATGTTGTGAAAACCAAGTTTCACAATGATGCTGGAATCACCTTCGATCTGCCATCATGGGATGGCAACACTCATAGCACTGACAGTCAAGCTTCATAAACTGACTAAATACTTGATAATAATAGTAATAAAAAGACTTTATTTATTTATTTATTTATTTACTTTGACCATTATAGCTCCCTTACCTGGCTAATTTTGTTCAAGTTGCATATCAAGATTGAGAAAACAATTTATATTATGCTGTTGTTACCAAAATATAGAGGCTTACTGTTGCATGAAGTCATGCACCTCAGGGTTGACCCTCTCGATGATGGGCATCAGATAGTTCAGAATATGTTTAGTGTTGTCCATGGTGGGATCCATGAAGTCCCTGATAACGAGAGAGAATAAGGAAGAAAGAGAGAGTATGTTTTAGATTACATGAACATTTTAAGTTTTTCCTGCATTCTAATATTTTGGGCAGACTGCCTAAGTGTAATTGTGAACTGCCAACACAAAATTTTGAAAACTGAATTTTAATCAGCTTGGAAATTGTATTTGAATAACAGCTTCTGCAAGAGTGAATCGAGAGTGGAGTGTGATGCGATTAAGTCTTCCACTGACAGAGGGCACACCTCTTATTATCAATGGTGACAGGAGAGGAAGTGGCAGGTGGAGTGAGCCAAAGTGAAGTGAGGAAAAAATGCAATTCAGACATGAATAGAAGACAGTGCGTTAAATGCCACAGTGGGGGCACACTTGGTAAAGGGTTTTCTAACTGGTAATTATTTTCCCCCCAGTTTGGGCAAACTTTGTTGACCCCTCAGAGTGGCTTTTGGACCTAACAATGTTACGAACCATTGCTTAAAATCAGCTGCATTTAGCAGGTGGTGAATGTTCATTTCCCACCCGGGAGCTATAGCATCGTCTGGAGTGTACGAGGTACCTGAGGTGATGTGTGGACAGCTTCTCCACTAGAGCTGTTGCTAGGCGCTCTCCCAGGACCAATAAGAAGGTGACGACAATGTCATGGTATCCTTGGTAGTAATGCAGCTGGGGATTCCGTTTCAGAACTCTGAGGATGATGTCAATTAGCTCTTCCTGAAGACCCTCCCTCTGCTCATCTGGCATACCTGTATTGGTCCATCAACAAGAGTCAACACTCAGACCTTATGCAGGGTTTGATCAAGGGCACGGCATTAAAAAAAAGTCTTTGGTTGAAAGCAGTAAACGAAGATACATTTCTCACTGCAATCACCAGCACCTTAGAGTAAATGCACAAATACAACTTGGCATAATCTTAGTCTTTTTTCCCCCAAAAATGAGACACATTTTACACTTTTGCATTGGAGGCAGAAAAGCCTAACTTCAAGTATTATTTTATCTCTGGCTATTTTGAGGGTGCTGCTTTACCTCTCCTCCACTTTCAACACTGTCACTTAACTTGGAACAGCTGGTACTCTGCTTCACTGTGATCAAAAATTGCCACATCGCAAACAATCCTCCCACGACACAATGATTTTATTGTTGCAAAGTGCAGCTCATTGAAGTTATATTAGGACAGCTTCGTCTGTCAATCAAAGTAAGTATCAGCTAAATCAGCACCACAGATGCTATTGGTGGACCTCTAACATGTCCCTCTGGAATTTGGTCAGGTTAACCACCTTCAAAATCACCACCGATGGAAACTTCACAACAGCCTGCACTGAGCATTGCAAGGTATATACAAATGGTAGGACCTTTGATGCCAGCTTTCAATACGTTCATTTTCAGTTAAATAAATACGGCACAAGAGACATTGCTTTTATTCTTGCTTCTCTCACAGTCAGTTCAGCTTTATGCTTGGTTCAGACTGGCGCTTGAATTTACACTTCACGGCGCTTCAGTGACCAGTCTGAAACAAGCGTGTAACTGGCAGAACAGCAATGTGGTGCAGATCAATTTGGCTTGCTAGAGGTTCAAGTCCAACTCTAAACAATAAACTTTGTAGCAGTGCCCTGCAATTCAAATAAATATTTTAAGCAATGCCATAAGGGAACACTAGTATAACCTTGTAAAAAGTGTGTGGTGTAATTCACTCCTTGTTTTTATGGCCTACAACTAAGATGCCAATCAATATAAGTGTTCAAGTAGCTCTGGTGTCCTGGATTACTAATTATTTGACTAGTGTAAATAGCTGCGATGACATAACTACAATGATTCATTTTACAGAGATAGCAAGAACATAAAGATTTACAACTGCAATGTAAATAATTGCATACATTTATTTGCTGCAGCCAACAGCTGGATTTATGGAGTAACAAGGTGAAAATCAAAAATATCAAAACAAAAGAACTGTGTGGTACTGATATTAAATTCAAGGTACCATTATTATATCAGAATTTTCCATATTACACCTAGTGTGAGCCAATGCATTGTCTTCTCTCTAGTCCAAAGGCAGTTTATTCCACATCTATTGCACAAAATTTCTTAATTCATTGATTACAAGTGGAAATTAAGTGTATCTAACTAGGTGGCACATTCATTAGTGCGTATGGCAATCTCCAAATAAGGTGCTCAGCATGGAGCGCCTCAGTGAGAGCTAGCTAGGCTCTGGTTGTCAGCACTGATGGAGCATATGGGAGTGGCTGTGAGGATGCACACACAGCATTAGCCCAAATGAAAGGCTAGATAGCATTAACAATGAATGTGTGAGCATGTTTAAATTGCTCTGTGGCATTCTGATCATGCAAAACCTCCAACCACCAAAAAAAAAAAAAAAAACACTGGCACACTTTCTTCTCTTGACCCCACTCTTGACAAGAAATTGGACCCATAGCTCTACTTCAAGTATGTGGTGTTTCATCTATAACTTACCATGCCTTACACGCTTTTCTCTAATCCAATACATTTTAACTAGCCCCACCTTTGACTTGTCTGTGGACTGCTTACCAAAACTTGACTCTTACACCTATTCCACATCACTCCCAATGGGGCTTAAAGAAACGACAGTAGACAGTATGTGACACAAATGCATGAGTTCACAGATTCTGAACATACTGAAAACAAATGTCCTTGCAATATCCTTTTTATCTCTAGAAGAGAACTAATGCTTTGATAAGACTTCTACTCACCAGGTGGGAACCTCCGTAGCGATCGCTGGACATCCAGCAGCACCTGGTTGTAGTCCTTGTTATTCTCCCGCTCTACCTTTTCTGGAGAGGACATCATCATCAGCTTTAACATCTAACAGTCAAGTGTGTGAGAGAGTTTGCACTTGCTGACATGCTTACATTAATAAGGACCTGTGTGTTACAGCATCATGCAAAGTAGCTAAAGTAGAGCATGTGTTTGAAGGTGAGTGTGTGTGTTGCCTCTGTGCACAGTCATACCTGGTTCCTCTTCTAGGACACGTGAGGGCACATTGAGAAGCCGAGGCCATACTTGACAGCGGATCTCATCAGTCAGTAGTCCTCCCTCACTGATGGCCATCCTCCGCAGAGCCGCTACATCCACCGGACACACACTCAGGGCCTGGGTGATGTCCGCAATTTTCCTCTGCCGCCTGGAGTCCCTGTCTGACATACAGACGCACACATCAGATAATGATAACTGGATAGTTTATGTTAGCCTTCATCAACCTTTATCTTGCCATCGTAATGCTACATTTAAAATACTTGCTGACGTTAGCTTGGAGGATTAGCGAACTAAAGCAACAGACACTGGCAGGAGAGGTGGTCATGTGTTTGCATGACAAATAATTAGGTTCGGTTGCTCTATTAGCCTAATATTAGCCTGGACTGAAACCGCCAAACCTCCCAAGGGGTAATAACATAATAACATGCACTTGCCTTGTTTTCCATTCAGCGGTGACGAGGCACCCGTACTTCTGGATTTCTTCATGTTTCCTCCACTCCTTGGCGTTTGCTAACGTTAGCTACAGACTTGTCATCTTTCTTTGTTTGGCTAACCTCGATTTAGCCTGTTGTAGCTGCCAACCAGAGGCTAGCTGTCTAATTAGCAAGGCTACCCTCATACACACAGGCCTGACTGCTAGCTAACGTTAGCTATATAGTGTTAGCTATCAAGCTAACACTGCAACGTTACAGTCCTCGTTCTGAAGCTGACATTTTCAGCAACGTAGACATCGTTGCTCGAAGTACAGTCAAACCGGTTACCGACAACGCTTAATTAGTTAAAATGATGGCTGCATGGTTACAATGGCTGCGGCGGCGAACACAGAAAGCACTGTTAACTCGCTTGCCCTGCACAGACTGAATGATGACGTGCTAAGATGAAAGCGGTGCCCCGGGAGGAAAGGGGAGTGGAGGTGAAGGAAGGAAGGGGAGGGGCTGAGGAGGGTGGAGGGAGGGGCTCTGGTTATGGGTCAATTAACCCCCTTATCTTGTTCCTACATGTTTACCTTAATGGTCGTCTTCATAGCACATAGGCAAGGATGGTAAAATCAAAATGCACCACATAATTAAGTTCCACTAACTTAAGCCTATTTTCACGGAGGCCCTCACTAACTTACTTGATCTCTCTTCTGAGATTAAATATTAAAAAATTCTACTCATCAGCTGGTCATTTTCCTTTACCCGCAGCTCAGTCTGTGATTTGTCTCTATAGATAGATAGATAGATAGATAGATAGATAGATAGATACACTGCTCAAAAAATTAAGGAAACACTCAAATCACGCATCAGATCTTGATGAATGAATTATTCAAGTTGAAAATCTTTACTGATTTACATTGTATAATTTGTTGAGAACAAAATGACGTAACAACGCTCAGTGGAAACCAAAATCATCAACCCACTGAGGGCTGGATTCAAAATCACACCGAAAATCAGAGGAAAACATTGAAATCACAGGCTGAGCCAACTTGTGACTCAGCAGTGTATGGCTCCCACGTGCCTGTACGCACTCCCGACAGACGTCTGGGCATGCTCCTGATGAGTCGGCGGATGGTGTCCTGGGGGATCTCCTCCCAGACCTGGATCAGGGCATCAGTGAGCTACTGGACAGTGGCGGTAGGCCTCCTTGGCGGCGTCGGATGCATACATACCGTCCCACAGGTGCTCAATTGGATTTAGATCAGGGGAACGTGAGGGCCAGCCAATGGCATCAATGCCATCGTCATCCAGGAACTACCTACACACTCTGGCCACATGAGACCGGGCATTGTCCTGCATCAGGAGCAATCCAGGGCCCACTGCACTAACGTAAGGTCTGACAATCGCTCTGAGCGATGCCACCCTCTGACAGTTTGGGTAGCCTGCTGGAGGCCATTGCAGTGGTCCTCCTGTTCCTCCTCGCACAAAGGAGCAGATAACGGTCCTGCTGCTGGGTTGATGCCCTTCTACGGCCCTGTCCAGCTCTCCTCGTGTCGGCCAGTCCCCTGATATCTCCTCCATGCTCCTGAGACTGTGCTGGGAGACACAGCACCTTCTTGCGACCGCACGTATGGCTGTGCCATCCTGGAGGAGCTGGACTACCTGTGCAACCTGATTGGGCTGCAGGCACCGCCTCATGCTACAAGTAGTGACAAGTGCACTAGCACAACAAATAGAGAAGAATCAGTCAGGAAGGATAAGGAGAGAGCAATTGTCTGTGGCCACCACATGTAAAAGCATACATCTCGCTGTTGCCTCTTCGTTGCATCTGTTGTCACTTTCATTCGCACATAAGCAGGTGAAATTGATCCACAACCACTCGTGCTTCCTAAATGGACAGATTGATATCCCTGAAGTTAAACTGACTTGGTGTTATATTGTGACGAGTAAGTGTTCCCTTAATTTTTGAGTAGTGTAGATAGATAGGCCTAGATAGACAGACAGGAATCGGTAGTATAGCCTACAGTCTCCAAAAATATAGAACTATTACTATTATTTTCCAATATGCATAGGCATAGACCTAATGGTTTGCTCATGAGAAAAATAATGGTCTATAGGACCTACTACACTGCCTATTTTGGTTTCGTGTCTGGTTTCCGGTGAAATGAAAACGAAAATGACAACAGAGCGATTAAAAGGACGCTTCCTGAAGTGAAACAGTCAGAGCCTGTAGCAGACTGTGAGGAGCGACAGCTCTCAAGTAGACCGGCTGAACAGGACATAACGTGATAATTGTAGGTTATATGTATGCGTATTGTAGAACATGAATTGCTGAATTGAATTTAATGCCAAGTGGATTTCAGACAAGGTAAGTTGTTTTTTGGGCTACCTTATTAAGAAGTGGGAATAAGCCTTAAAAAAAAGTCTGAAAAATAAAAAAACAGGATGAGGAAGCTGCCATTGATGTTTATAATGACTGGAAATCGCTAGTCTCTATGGGAGTTATGGGAGATTGTTAATTATAATATTATAAATCTCGGGACACACCCATCTGAAAGCTCCCATACAATAACATATGTCAGGAAGTGCTATAATGCTGTATCATCTGCCATCACCGCGTTCGCAGTCCTTCGTGTGAAATGAAACCTAAACTCCCATGCAGATCCTAGATGGGTCCAGTGGAGGGCGCACACCTCTCGTTCAATAGATTTACCTGGGACACATGTACTATGCTTATGCTTGTGAGACCATTAGGATTGAATTGAATTTGGTTTTACTGTGATTATTCAAACAGTGTGCTCTTAACATTGGTATTACAAGTTATTCTTATTTTCTAACCTAAATGGCAGATCATGTGCACATACATGTGATGGGAGCACTCCTGTTGCAGAAAGTGATTTATAAAATGGTTTGAATGAAAACGATAAAAAATACTCAAGAGTGTGAATGCTGTTGTGCCCTGGAGAGACTGCACTGTATTGCTTCATGAAAAGAATGAATGACCTGACAGGATACTTTGCTGGCAGAAACTTAGAGTGGTCTGTGGAGTCTAAAGAGTATCAAACAGTCTATATTTTCTTTAAACTTAAGGTTCTGAGTACATGTTATTATATATTGCAAGCGAAAATTTTAAAATCTTGAGAAAGTAAAGTCTCAGAGAGCAGTTAGTGTGACCTAACATATTTCACTCATCTCTTATTACAACTTGATCTCTTGGGAAGGAAGAAAAAGGGAGTAAGGATTGCCACTTTGATCTCCTGAGACAGGATAACCAATGAGATTTCAGTACTGTGACCTAGCAGAACATAATGAAAATGAGCAGGAAAAAGTGGGAGGAATACAATGTACAATGCTATCTGGATGCTCATGCCTGCAGGTGCAGCTAAATCTTTTAAATTTTGATTTGAATTAAAAAGTAGGTGCAATACCTTATACAGTGGGGAAAATAAGTATTTGATACAATTTTGCAAGTTTTCCCACTTACAAAGAATGTAGAGGTCTGTAATTTTTTAATCATAGGTACACTTCAGCTGTGAGAGAGTCTAAAAAAAATCCAGAAAATCACATTGTATGATTTTTAAATAATTAATTTGCATTTTATTGCATGAAATAAGTATTTGATACAAAAGAAAACTAGAACTTAATATTTGGTACAGAAACCTTTGTTTACAATTACAGAGGCCAAACGTTTCCTGTAGTTCTTGACCAGGTTTGCACACACTGCAGGACCCAGCTACGACCCATCTTACTGAGGGAAGGAGGTTGTTGCGAAAATCTCACGATACATGGCCCAATCCATCCTCCCCTCCCCTCTGTCCACTTTGCCAAAAAGCACCCCCAAAGCATGATGTTTCCACCCCCATGCTTCACAGTTGGGATGGTGTTCTTGGGATTGTACTCATCCTTCTTCTTCCAAACACAGTGAGTGGAGTTCATACCAAAAAGTTCTATTTTGGTCTCATCTGACCACATGACCTTCTCCCATGCCTCCTCTGGATCATCCGGATGGTCATTGGCAAACTTCAGATGGACCTGGACATGTGCTGGCTTGAGCGGGGGGACCTTGCATGCACTGCAGGATTGTAATCCATGACGGCGTAGTGTGCTACTAATGGTAACCTTTGAGACTGTGGTCCCAGCTCTCTTCAGGTCATTGACCAGGTCCTCCCATGTAGTTCTGGGCTGATCCCTCACCTCTCTCATGATCATTGATACTCCACGAGGCGAGATCTTGCATGGAGCCCCAGACCGAGAGAGACTCAAAGTCATCTTGAGTTTCTTCCATTTTCTAATAATTGCGCCAACAGTTGTTGCCTTCTCACCAAGCTACTTGCCTATTGTCCTGTAGCCCATCCCAGGATTTGTGCAGGTCTACAATTTTGTCCCTGGTGTCATTAGACAGCTCTTTGATCTTGCCCCTGGTGGAGAGGTTGGAGTCTGATTGACTGAGTGTGTGGACAGGTGTCTTTTATACAGGTAATGAGTTCAAACAGGTGCAGTTAATACAGGTAATGAGTGGAGAATAGGACAGCTTCTTAAAGACAAACTAACAGGTCTGTGAGAGCCAGAATTC